>PVKP010015738.1:0-49755 GCA_004027715.1 Plecturocebus donacophilus | reverse complement strand
AGTTTGCATAAGCATTTCACAGATTTAAATGAAATCCTGAGCAATAGAGCAAGATTCTCGTTCTCTCTCCCTCTTTCTCTTTCTTCCTTTTTTCTCTTTTATTCTATTTCTGTCTTAAAAAAAAAATAAAATAACTTCCCCTCTCTCTTTCTCCTTCTGAAAAAAAAAAAAAAAAAAGATTTTAAAAATTAGCTGGGCATGGTGGTGTGCACCTGTAGTCCCAGCTACTCAGGAGGCTGAGGCAGGAGAATCACTTGAACCCGAGAGGCGGAGATGGCAGTGAGCCGAGGTCATGCCACTGCACTCCAGGATGGGTGATAGAGGGAGACTCCGTAAAAAACAAGTCTTTGCTGCTTTCTTGGTATACACATCTTGTTGGCTCTGATTCTCTGGAGAACCCTGACTATAAACTATGTTCTGTATGTTTTGTTCACTTTATTCTTCCTCGTCACAGTTAAACAGAAAAGTCACTCCTTATAAATAAAACAAACACCCAAATCGAGGTTCCATCCCAAGCATTCAGCATGCCTAATGATCTCCATCTCTGCCTCAACTCCATCAGGTTTTATGAGGTCTTCATTTTTTTTGTCACTAGGATGAATATTTTCATTTTTCCACTTTACATAAAAAAAAAAAATAAAATAAAATAAACTATGTATGCAGTTTATATTCTGTAATCTTTTAGTTATTTTGTTTAGCTACTTTTCTAAAACTTAACAATTTGTCTCTATGTCAAGATTAATGTGAGAATGCTATGTGCTTTGAACTTTGGTGCTGTATTACAAATATTCCAAAGTAGGTTTGTAAATAAAGGAAGAAAACTCTGAGCCAGTAACTTTTTTACATTTATAGAGGTTTAAAATAATCATTGGTTGTACTTGTGGGCCAAAAATATGGAAATTTAAAGGGAAACAGCCCTCTATAGAAAGCAAAAGATATGTATTCACTCCATGGGCCATGCTGCTATTATTGCTGAGTGAACCAGACTTCCTTTTTTAGGGCAATTTTTCATTTGCTGTTACTGTTATGAATTTCTGTGCATCATTTTCTCCAGCTTTAATTGGTAGTTTAATTGCTATAAAACATGTTTTTCTACTATTTTCTTACAGAATACTTAGTGAATAGATTTGGTCAACAGTATTACCTATGAACTCCTAATTAAATTCAGGTCTTAATCAATTAAAACATCTTTGATTTATCCACTCTATCATCTGAAAATTTAAGTTTTTTATCTCTACAAGAAAGATATGTTTTGTGTACCTGAACTAGATTCTCTGTCTTCACTGAAAGGACCTCCCTGGCTTTACTGTATTTCCCAAAGGCCTGCCGTTTAATCTTTTTTTCATTATCTAAGATACCATTGAATCCTTTTTCTCTATCCCATTAATTTCATCTTTCATATTACTATACCTTGACATTAATGGACTGTCATTGTGGAGGATATTATGTTTGTTATGTCTGTAATATTGAATAGGACTAATACAAAATTTTCATAATTGAGTTGGGTTGCACGAGCAATGATGTTCATATCTGGAGGGTTTCTTTAAATGATGAGTCAAATTTGAAGCTTCTGGGAAGAAAAATTATCAAAATATATGCATTTATTCTTGCTTATGAGAATCTTAATCCAGAGGCTAATCAATTATGTGTTACATTTCAAGTTACTGGTAAATATTTGTTTTTAATAGCCTCAAAAATAGATGTTTATAGATTCAGACTCAGTTATCTTTTTTTTCTGTATTCTTTTAAAAGCAAATATCCACAGTAAAGGTGACAGAAACTAGAGTCTGGTATAATGGATATTCAGTGCTATATCTTGACATGCTTAACTAAGAAACCTCAATTTAAGTTTGATAGACTTGAGCTTTTCCGCATGCGGGTCACTTCTGGACATATTACTAGTTATAGAAATTTAGTAGTGGGGTTTATATTTAAGGAATTTAAATGAAACTAACTTTGCTGATACAAAAATCGTAATCTGAATTTAAGTATTAAAATAATTCCCAATTAACAATATAACTTGGAGCTTTGATTTTGTAATTTTATGTACATGTTATTTGTTGGCTAAAGTTCATATCATCTATTGTTACATTGTGAACTTTGCTATTCGAATCTTACTCAGCTTTGTCTCTTTCAGTATTTAAAGTTAATTTTCTAAGACTACTATAGTTGCCTTATTTTTTCAATTATCTCTTTTTTCAACAGTGTAAAGATCTGTTATACAGTGGCTTTGCATTTTTGGCATTCCATTGCAGAAAGTATCAATTTGTCACATAAAAAGAAAAATTAGATATACTTTATTCATGTTAAAGTCACACCCTAGCTTTTTTAAAGTCAGCTTTGACTTAGAGTTCCAAGCCTGAGGATATTGATTTGAATTATGCATGACTGTCTGGTATGCAGTTGCATTAGCTTGCTGGATGGATAATGTAAACATGTTCTGAATTTTAAGTACATGACAGTATATGAGTGGCAGGTTAAAAATAGAACTAATAACCAAGTGCATATTTGGAAATTTGATTCTTGCAGTGTAAAACTGTACAGGGATGATCTCTGTAAATGGTTGACTGTAAATATAATAACTTGTTTTATATTCTACAAATATAAAAGATACTGTCGGATAAGTGTACTAGGTCAATGATTTTTTTTTCTAATTTGTTCAACTTTTCAAAAACACTTTTGCAATAATGTGCAAATGAATAAGGATTACCTTTCACAGATTATTAGTTGATTGCTCAGCCATGCCATTTCTAACATATTTTTCAATAAACAGGCAGGAAGATTTGATACTAGTTATACCACTTCACCATCAACATGTTCATTTTGAATTCTAGAACTGCAGTGAGTAAAACTAAATGTTGCAGTTTACAAATGAAATTTGACATTCTGTTCTCAAGAAATTCTGAACCCTTTCACTCCGATTTCAAATTGGTAGAAAACAGTTAATTCTAACTACGGTCTGTATCTTTGACACTTACATTTTAATTTACATTTCCAACTATACATATTTTCCTAACATTATAATTGTTCTTTAATTGTGAAAATAATTGCTAGTTCTAAAGTTTAATAAGAAATGTTTTAGTTTTTATGGTTTATGTGTTTGTATTATATATCATGTATATATGCATCTATATATTTATTTGTGCCTGTTGGTAAATTTGAACCATTTTTCTCCTGTGTTGATGGTGTTTTTCTTCTTGATTCATAGTAACTCACGGATATTAAGAATATTAGCCTTTGTTGCATGTAATATTTTTTCTAGTTTTTTTCTTTTTGTATTATTGATGGTGATTTTGCTGACCCAAAATTTTTATGTTATCTTAGATTTTTTTTTTTTTCATTTCTGGCTTCTGAATTATATGTCATGTTCAGAAAGACCTTTCCTGTTTTGAGATTTGGAAAATTTTTATCATGTTTTCTTCTAGTATTTTTATGGCTTCATCTTTTACCTATAAATCTTTGATCTAGTTTTGACTTTTGTTGAAAGAACTGAAGTGGAGATCTAGCATTATTATTTTCCAAATTGCTGCTGTTTATTACTGTGTTATTTGGTGGAAAACCTAGTTTTTTAGTCACTGATTTGAAATACTGCTTTTATACTGTATTCCTTTTTGGACTCGTATCTTTTTCTGAACTTCATTGTGTTCCAATTAATTTCTGTATTACAGTGTCTAATGCTGTAACGTCATATTCCCTGTCAAATCTTTTATGGTTATTCTTATACAATAATTTTTTCAGCTGAACTTCAGAATAATTCTGGTCCTATTTTGAATGAGATCACATTGAATTTATGTTAAGTGTTTCTTGATTACTTTTAATGCAGATTTTAATTACCATTTTGAAGTTTTTGGGTGCCCCTCCTTTCCATCTCAAAATATTCTTTTGTTTTTATTCATTATTTCATTGTTGTATTCTAGAGATCAGATACTTCTCTTATGCCTTAACTGCTTTCTTCATTTGTCCACAGTTGGAATTGTTTATCAGCAATCACTTATTCTTTTTTATTGTGTGACGGACTTCTTTTTTCTCCATAATTCACCTTCTATTCTTAAACACTCCTGGGTCTCCCTATATGAAGAGTATCCTCCCTCTAATCTTAATTTTTTTTTAGTATTTTTTAAAAAATCAACTTGAGATATAACAGTCTTCTGATCTTTTAAATTACTCTAACACCCTAGTTCCATTCCTTATAAATCTCTTTAAAAGCCTAGTTGACAATGCCTTCATATTTTCATGATCCATTTCTCCAAATCACTTGAAAGCTGATTTTTAATTCTCCCACACTGGTAAATTTTTATATTTAATTTTTTATCGTGGTAAAATTAGATAGCATACAATTTATCCCATATAAGTGGGACCTCAGATAACTTAAATCATATAATGTATGCCTTTTTGTGTCTGGCTTAATTCACTTAGCATAAAGTTTTCAAAGTTCATTCATGTTATGGAACGTATCAGAATTTCGTTCTTTTAAAATCTGTTGTGTGTTTCTTTTTATTGTGGTAAAATATGTAAAAATAAAATGTACCATCTTAACCATTTTTAAGTGCAGGCCTTTGACACTAAGTACATTCACAGTGTTGTGCAATCATCATCATTATCTATTTCCAGAACTTTTTCATCATCTCAAATAGAAACTCTGCCTATTGAAAAATAACTCCATGTGTCCTTCGATAGCTCAGTTGGTAGAACGGAGGACTGTAGGTTCCTTAAGCTAAACTAAAAAATAACACCTCATTCCCTCTTCCCCTTAGTCCATGCTAACTACTATTTTATGTTCTGTTTGCTTCCCCCTTCCACCATGTTATAAATAACTCATGTAAATGGAATCATACAATATTTGTCCTTCCGTGTTTGGTTTATTTCACTTAGCATAAAGTCTTCAAGGTTCATTCAGATTGTGCTGTGTATCAGAACTTCATTTCTTTGGGTGGCTGAATAATATTCTGCTGTATGTATTTACCACATTTTGCCTATCCATTCATCCTCTGATGGATTCTTGAGTTGCTTCTACCTTTTGGCTATTGTGAATAATACTTCTATAAACATTGGTGTGCAAGTGTCTGATTGAGTTGCTGCTTCTAGTTATTTTGGATGTGTACCTAGGAATAGAACCGTTGGGTCACATACAAATTCTGTGTTTAACTTTCTTCAGAAGTGCCAAATTGTTTTCTACAGTGGCTAAACCCTTTTACATTCTACCAGCAATGCATGAGGGTTCCAATTCCTCCACATACTCGCCATCACTTATTTTTTTCTTAGTTTTGTTTTTAATGGTAGCCATTCTAGTGAGTATAAACTATTATCTCACTGTGGTTTTGATTTTCATTTCCTTAATGACTAATGGTGTTAGGCATCTTTTCATGTGCTTACTAGCCATTTGTTTCTCTTATTCTGAGAAGTGTATATTCAAGTCCTTTGCCCATTTTTGAATTGGATTGTTTTGAGTTGTTTGATATTTTCTTCCATTCTGTGGGCTATCTTTTCACTGTCTTGGTAGTGTACTTTGATGCACAAAAGTGCTTGATATGGTTTGGCGGTGTCCCCACCCAAATCTCATCTTGAATTGTAGTTTCTGTAATCCTCATGTTTCATGGGAGGAACTTAGTGGGAGGTAATTTAATCATGGGGGTGGTTATCCTCATGCTGTTCTTGTGATAGTAAGTTCACATGAGAGCTGATGGTTTTATAAGAAGCTTTTCTCCCTTTTGGTCGGCACTTCTCCTTGCTGCCGCCATGTGAAGAAAAACGTGTGCTTCCCTCTTCCACCATGATTGTGAGTTTCCTGAGGCCTCCCCAGCCATGCTGAACTGTGAGTTAGTTAAATCTCTTTCCTTTGTAAATTACCTAGTCTCAGGTATGTCTTTATTAGCAGCATAAATGGACTAATACAGTGCTCAATGAAAGATGTTTGATGAATTTCAATTTATCTCCTGTTCTTTTGTTGCCTGTGTTTTGTCATATCCAAGAAATAATTCCCCAATCTGGTGTCATAAAGAATTTTCCATTTTCTTTTAAGAGTTTTATAGTTTAAGCTCTCATATTTAGGTATTTAATTTTGAGTTAATTTCTATATGTAGTATAAAATAAGGGTCTAACTTCATTCTTTTGCATGTAAATAACCACTCACCTCAGCACCATTTGTTGAAGACTGTTCTTTCCCCATTGAATGGTCTTGGCACCCTTGTCAGTTGACCATACACATATGGTTTTATTTCTGGACAGTCAAGTGTATGTCAGTTATCGACATGTCTGTCCTCTTGCCAGTACCACACTCTCTTGATTACAGTTGCTTTTACTAAGCTTGAAGTCATAAAGTGTGAGTCTTCCTACTGTAGTCTTCTTTTTCTTTATTGTTGTAGCTCTTCTGGATATCATTGCAATTCCACATGGATTTTAGAATCAACTTGACAATTTTTACGAAAAATTCCTCAGATTCTTATGGAGATTGTGTTGAATCTTTACATTAGTTTGGAGAATATTGCCATCTTAATATTAAGTCTTCTAATTCATGAACATGAGAAGTTCAGTTGTTTAAGTCTTCTTTAATTTCTTTCAAAAATATTTTTCAGTTTTCAGATGTTTTAATAGGTTATTCATATTGTATCACGTGTTAGAACTTCATATAACTATCTTCTAATAACTTTTCTTAGGACATGAAACATTCCATAGATTTGAAGACCTCTCTTTATATATCACCATATTATAGAATTTGGCATTTATGCATTCATCTTCCACATATTTTAAAAATTTACCCTCCCGTTAACAGCCTTTTCTTACTGATCTTTTATGTCTTCATCATTGCTTACATTTGCTAGATTTTTGCATTTTTGGCAGTCTTATAGGTGGTATCCCACATATTTGTGGAGTTCCTAGGAAAAGCTGATAATATAGAAATGTGAGTTGTAAAGATTGAAAAGGAAGAAATGAAACAGGCATTGCTTGGAAATGATATGGTTGTCTCTCTGGAATAGGAAAGAGATTCTACAGGCAAATTATTAGGAAAGGTATCTTATTCAGCAGTCTTGTTCATTATTTCTAATAAATTGTAATAATTTGTCTCTAGCTTTGGCTAGGAACTCTTATACAATGTTTAACAACAGTGAATGTGCCTCTTGTTCCTGTTTTAAAGAGAATACTTCTAATGTTTGCCTTCTATGATGTTTTCTCTGGTTACTTGGAAGAGATCACTTATTGAATTAAGGCAATTCCCTTTTGTTCCTAGTTTGCTAAAATTATATATAATCATTAATTGATGTCTAATTTTATTATTTTCTCTTTCTAATCTTTGGAAATCACATGGATTTTATCTTTTAATCTGTTCATGTTGTGAATTATATTAAAAGATATCCCTTTGCTAAACTAACCTTGTGTTCCTGAAATAAAACCTTATTTGTCACCCTGTATTTTGATTACTTCTCGTGTTCCCTTTAGGGTTTCCTAAAGGAGCTTTCCAAAAAATAGTGTGATATATATATAATTTATATGTCCTACACACACACACACACACAAACACACACATACTATACACTGTACACTGTACACTCCCACACTTTCTTCTCTTGCTATCTTGGAGTTTTAGGATTAAGATTTTACAAAAATTATAAAGCAAGTTTTAGGTTATTTCCTCTTTTTCATTTCTCGAGACCATAATATAAGATTAAGAGTATCTGTTCTCTGGTAGAATCAACCTATGAAATCAATTGTATCTTATGAGTTCTTTTGTAGGTAAATTTTTACTGATTTAATACTTAAATGTTGTAGGTATCATTGGATTCTCTATTTCTTCATGAGTCAGTTTTGGTAAATTATATTTTTCCAAAAATTTTTTATTGTATACATTTTCAGAATTATGATTGTAAAGTTGTCAATAGCATTTTCTTTACTTAATTCTTTCAGAGTTTTAAAAAAATAATTCTTCAGTTCTTTCAAGGAAATGTTTTAGTTTTGTTAATCCTCTCTATAGAATTGGTTTTTTAAAAATTTTATTCTACTTTATTTTTTCTGTTTTTGTTTGTTTGTTTCTTTAGATTTGTAATTAACTTCTTGAGCTGGATGCTTACTTCATTGATTTTCAGTCTTTTCTGGTTTCTAACATGGATTAAGACTATACATTACTTTAAAAATACCATTTTAATTATATACAACACATTTTAACATGCAGTGTCTTTATTTTTGTTTGTTTTTAAAAATGTTTCTCATTCCTATTATGATTTTTTTCAGTTGCTGGATTTGGATTTTAAATTCCAAATATTTGAGCTCTTGTTTCTGAGTTCTAAGTTAAGTGTGTTGTGATCAGCTATCAAAATCTATGCAATACCAACTTTTGCTATTTGTT
Organism: Plecturocebus donacophilus; assembly: GCA_004027715.1. NCBI lineage: Eukaryota > Metazoa > Chordata > Mammalia > Primates > Pitheciidae > Plecturocebus > Plecturocebus donacophilus. The sequence goes on along the minus strand of PVKP010015738.1, from coordinate 41,417 downwards.
AAGACTTGCTTTATGAGGCTGCTATATTCATGTGTGTGTGTCAGGGGGATCAATGTCTATTGTATCCATCACAAGAGTACACATTCTCTAATTCTTAGTTGTAAGTTTCTGTGAATGTCTTTCAGTTGAACTTATTAAGTTCAACTCATCTGCTGTATCCTTCCTAAATATTCTATCTGCTTTGCCTTTTAATCAGTTGGAGAGATATGTAATATCTTCCACTATGATTATAGATTTTGTCAGTTTTTTCCTTGGAATTCTTTCTGTTTTTCTTTAATTATTTTAACGTTATAAGGAACTTACATGTTTACAAGTTCATCTTTCTGGTGAATTGTCCCGTATATCGTTCTGTGGTAATAACCTTCTTTAAACATTTACATTTATGTCTTTTCAGAAAGGGCTCAAAAACTATTTTATTTGCTATAATGTATTTACACAGCTTTTAAAAATTGGTATTTGTCAAGTTTTTTTTTGCTTTAATATTCAACCTGTCTTCTTAGTTGTGAGTATATATCATAAATATTTACTTTCTATGTATTTATTGCAGTACTTATTATAATTATTCTCTTATTTGAATTACATTTACCCCACTTTTCTGTGTTTTTCTTTTTCCTCTATTATACCTTTTATTTATTTATTTATTTTTGGCTTTGTCATGATGCAACTTTTGGGAACATGATATAGTGTGCAAAATTTTTTGATAGTTTCTGCATTTGATGGCATGTCTCAGGAAAGATCACATTATGAACAGCTTTAGGAATTTAGAAACATTGGAGCAAAACATTATTTACATTAAAGTTGAGTTTACTAATGAGATCCTAGCATATTAATGTAAAATGTCTGCAAAATATAGTGATCACTTAAACATCACTTAGCATAAACATTTTATTCTGAGGAGGAAAAAATGTTTTCATTCTTTTCATGTTTTAACCTTCACATACAACTTCTAGTGTCCCACTCTCCATCTCCTCCTTCTTTGTGCTGTCACCATATACTTAAGGATCTTGAGAGCTTATGTAGTCTTGCAAGAAGGCCTGGATCTCAAATATGAAAAGGTAAAACTCTGTTAGAGTAACTAGACTTTCAAGAAAGGAGATTCTCTAGTTCCCTTTTATAATCCATTGCAGCAATAGCAATTTGCACTTTCAGAAAATTAATCCGTTATTCTATTCCACTTTCAAAATGGAGCTGTTAAATGTTATGAATGCATTTTAGTTAAAATTACAAAGATCTTAGTGATCTGTCTTGTTCTCTTCAGTTTATAGACAAAAGCCCAGAGAGTTTAAATACTCACTTTGCTTTTTAGTAGCAGACCATGGGTTCAGACTCGGGTTTCTCCTCTCCCTGTTCAGTGTTGATTATTGATTTTCCTTTTCCCTGTTATAAAAGCTTGACAAATTAGGTTTACTTCTGAAGGCCTGTGGAGTTTAGTAACTTGCATAATGCTTGGCACAAAATAGGTACTAAAATAAATGCCTGTTGTTTACCATTTCCTGGGAAAGACAGGTGCAATTGGAGTTTTAAGTGGCTTGCACTTTGTTGTATGTGGGCACAGAAGAGGCACACTGAAGTCAGCTGAGTGCTTTTTAGTATGGGGTCCTTCTGCTTTTCTCCAAACCACTCTTAACAGGAACATGATATTGTCTTCAGTAGCAATCATGAGAGAAGCCGATTTAGATGGATACATTTCCTCTGCTAGTCAGCTTAATTCAACAAAGATAGTTGAGTATAATTGTTTTTGTTTTTTTGGCCTAGACTTTTGCTACACTCCTTTGTGATAGGGAAAAACAGATACTAAACATTCCCTGTAAGTCTTGATAAAAATTTCAGACATGTATTATAGTATTTTCCCTTCAACTAATTCTTATATAAGCCTAGTAATCCCATTTTTTAAACTATGTTTATGGTTTCTATTTAGAAACGTTTCATAATCTTTCCAAAACTACAAAAGATGCCTTCCCCCTCTACAGTTGGAGGAATTGAGGCATTATGAGTGTTGAGTTGGAACCTCTGTGTGAAATTCACTACATCAGACTGAATTTGTATAGTATATGTGCTGTTTATAAATTAAAGAGCCTTTTTTAAGTAAGTAGTATATTTATGTATTAGATAATAAGAATATTTATGTTTATTCACTCTATATGATCTCTAAGTCATAAGTCCTTATAGAAGGAGTAATATATATTTCAACATTGTAATACATATCTTTATCATAAAATTTAAAATAACTAAACATTCACTAAAAGGACACACCTAGCCACTTTTAATAATATCATACCTGTGAATTGTTATGTCATATGAAGTGACTGAAACTTATTTATGTGGGTACATTTGTCTTAAAAAATAAAATTATATATCTCTGACAAGAAGTCTGCCTAACTGCTTCATACATATTTATACTATTTTTAAAACAGTAAGTCACAAAATGAGTTGTTGAAAAATATTTTTTGTAGGAGCTGAGTTTGATATTCAATTCCTGCTGTTTTAAAAAGATCTTGTATGTAGTAAAAGATGTTAAATAGTGAAGAAACATTTGATTGCTACACTAGGAAAGAAGAAAGTATAGGTAGAATGAGATGATTTTTGACATAATCCAAATAATTTTTACTGATAAAAAAGCTTCTATTCCATCTTGCAGTGATGTTTTTGTTACAAGTCAACACTTAACCTTAAATAGTCTGCATGTTCTTGTAAGTGACCTCTTCTGAAATTTTTTATTATGGGCTATGTAATATGAATGTTCCTATGATATACTGTCTTTCATATAATTAGAAGTTTTTATTACGGAAGAACTCAAAACTCAAGTTTACGTTTGGCTTCAGGTTTTATTTTGAATCACTGATAGATTGTCATATTGGTTTATTTTAATGTTTATAACTTTTTAAAAATAACTCATTTTCTATCCAATAATTTGATGTCTATTCAGATTTTTAAAAATAATTAGCTGGTTGGCTGGTTTGTTTAATTAAAGAGATTTATATATACTATTTTTTAAAAGTGTGAACAGTGATATAAACAATTAGAGATTCATAGTGTCTTGATGGCTTGATTCCTGCCATGTCAGTTTTCTTGTGTTTGATGAAACACATAGAACAGTTATGGGAGAATACTTGTCACTGGTATCCATGGTAACTCCAAAGATACTTTGGAACTCAGAGGCACAGAGTGAGCCACAGTAATAGATCTCATTATAAGGGCAAAATACATAAAAGGTTCAGGCATATGTTTTTAATTAGTTGCCAAAAATAGCTAGAACTGGAGAGGATGCGGTGAATTATTTTTCACTCTTAGAAATAGTATGTGCAGCATTTAATAGCCTATACTATCATCTTTTTTTTCTACTAAAGTAAGGGAAATGTACACTCCAAATACTCATAGTCGTGCAGTTTCTTAATCACAATTTGGACATGGGGGTACAGGAGTACACATTTACACAAGGGAATAGTATTTGCTTATCATTTTTAATCTTAGTTCTACAACATAGTTTATTCAGAAAAGCACTTAAGACTTTTCCTTGTAGGTTCTGAACTACCCCTGAGATTTACTTTCTAGCTATACAACATACAGAATGTGATTCCATGCATTTTTGTTTTAAAATGTAAATGATAGAGTAGCTAAAATTCTTATTGTTCAGGTATATTAAATTTTCAGGCTTTTTTGGGACATATTAAATTTAAATTAGCTAAAACAGGATTCAGGAAAAATAGACAAGAATAATTAAGTATGTTCCATTAGAGAATTATGATGGATAAAAGATTAATAACTCTTTTAAGACAAAATTCTTTAAAGATTTCCTTTTGAATTGCAATCTGTAAAAAAAAAAAAAAAAATCTTGTATTGCATTGCAATTCAACACATTATTTCTTCCTGTTGCTATAGAAACTAATTCTGGTGCAGCTGCGATTGCTAATCAGAATTCTAACATTATACAACCTTTTCCTCCTTAGTATTTCATTTTATTTTTAGTTACAAAATAATAAATTTCAATGGTAAGTTCATAACAATGGTCAAAACATTAATGCAAAGATTTTTAAAAATTTAAACCCTTTTCTTTGAAAATGAGGTATTCTTATTGTGTAGTTTCAATATGAATAACAAGAAAACAAAGCATTTTAGCTGAATTACAAAGGTCTATAATTGCTGTATTACATCAACATTGTGAGGCACTTAACTGCTTCATAATCCTAAATTGCTACTATTTCAACCATCTATTTTTGAAGTGTCTGGTTACTTGGTATTATAAAAATGAAAAAATAAAACATCCTCAGAATGCCCGAAGTCTTTTAACACAAAATGAGAATGAAACTTCCTTATTGTTTTATCTTCAAAGAATTGATATCACATCTCCAATTTATGTCATAAGTAAAAGCTAATTAGTTCTCATTCTTGCCTTTATTGATACACACTCCCCAACAAACTATACTGTTAACATCACCCAATATAAACCCATGTATGTTTTACAGGCCAGAATGGAGTTATGTTTGGGGTTTTTTTTTTTTTGGTCTTTCTGAAATCATTGGTTCTTTTCTATTTCATAAAACAAATATAAAAACGGATCAATTTTTACGTGGCAAAAAATGTACCCTCTCTCTATGTATATACACATTCAACAGGCCTTAAGCTGAATCTAAAATCAAGTCTTTGGTATGGTATCAATTACAGTATGTTATTTGCATATACTATCACAGAATTTTAATTTGGTATACCAAGAAAATAAATAAAGGTGAAATTTATTTCAAATTATTGATTGAGTTTAATAAAAACTCAGATGTAAAAACATAACCTTTTGTACAGTTTAACAGAGTAGACTGTGTCCAAAATTAATCCGAAAACAAATTTAGAAGTTCTGTGGCCTTTTCTCAAGAACACTAAATAAAAAATGAGAAATACAGATCTAATTATCCTTTCTGAGCCTCACCTACCTCAGGGAGTTATTGTATTGATTAATGCTAATATGATAACTATAATAACAATTACATTTACCAACACTATGAAGCACTGTGCAAAGAACTTAAAACATTAACTGTGTTAATCTTTAAAAAATTACAATAAAATTGATGCTGTTACAATTCCTGATTTACAGATGAGCAAATAAAGGCATCAGATATGTAAATAAGTTTTCCACAGTCACACAGCTAGTGAATGGAAGAGGTAGAATTAGAACCAGGTAGTCTAATACCAAAGCCCACATTCTTAGCTCCTGTTAAGTACTGTATAGACCACAAATTACTATATGAGCATAAGATATTGATACAAACATAGGCACTCTTTGTCAGCCAACTGCTGCCCTAAAATTTACATTGTTTAGAAGTAATGTTGGAAGAAGTATACTTTACTCTTTAAAAAATTTCCGTTAGGATGTTCTCAAGTGACTATGGTCCCACTTCTATAAATTCTTTACTTTCAGAAGAAAATGCCCTCCAGAAAGCAATACATGTTTTTCCAACTCTCTGTAATAGTGAAACGGGAAAGGTTCCCTTGTCCCCCTTTGCAGGGTGTGCGATCAAACCTCTATGGAATCATACAGACAGGCGGGCCGTGGGTCTCCCACCCCATGGCAGTGTCTAGGGATGCGTGTTTACAACTGAAGCCCCAGTAGGCATATGTCACAGTGTGCTCTTTTAGTTTAGCCATCCATAGGCAGCTTGTGTTAGTCAGCTCGATTAGACCCCTGCCTTATGGCAAGGACAGAGGGCTTGCTGTATCTCAGGGTTCTTGCCTTAGTGTACTGGAAGAATCAAATCACATGTGGACTTGGAGAATGAGTACAAGGTTTTATTGAGTGGAAATAACTCTCAGCAGATGGAGTACCCAGAAAGGAGATGGTTTTCCCCTGGAGTCAGAGCGCTCAGCAGCCGGGCTGTCCTCCGACTGCCCCAGTCAAACTCCACCTCATCCTGCCCCCTGTTGGCCTGTGAGCTGCCAGTGTCTGTTGGGTCCTTTTCTACAGGTGTGCTGCCCACCGGCATGCTCCCCTCAATGTCCTCTCACTGTCCAGCTATTTGTGTCTTCTTCCGGTGATGTGTTATTCTTGACATCCAGCCACTTGTGTGCCTGCCTGCCAGGGTCTGGAGGGTTTTTATAGGCACAGGATGGGGGCATGGAGGGCTAGGGTGGTTTTGGGAAATGCAACATTGACATTGGGCACAAAGACAGGGTTGCCAATTCTTACCTAGGTCCATGGGCACAGGCCTGGGGATGGAGCCCTGGCCAGGGACACCCTTCCCTTCCTAGCACTTCCCGTCCACCCTTCCATATCAGCAGATTTTCTTTTACCAAATGTATATCTTTGCTATTAATAAGGGACTTAAATTTGTGTTAAATAGTACCTGCATGATGGATGTAGTTTTTAAATCTTAAGTATTATGTTTTATGTAATTTTCTTTCCATAAGTTTACCCCTTCGGCAAATAACTTTAAACTTTTTGATGGCAGCATTCTATCTTATTGGTTTTATGTTGCCTTGAACTAACATAGATTTGATACTTCATTTATTCATTGAGATATTACTCTGTAGACTTCAGGAATAATAAGAGCCATTGTCTCCACTTAGAATCTCAGACACAAGTAGGAGAGTTTTATTGAGATATTTGGCTTAATTTGAATCTTTAATGATAATTTGGGGTCATGATTAATATTGATTACTAGGTGGAACCCAAAAACAGCTGAAATTTAAGCTGCCCTTACTAATATAGATGGCATGGTGTAAATTCCTGAATGACTTTTGATATAAGCAGTATCATATCAAAAAATTCACTCACAGTATATAACCCAAGAGTACTACAGCCATTACAATAATTTAATTTTAGAACATTCTCACCACCCAAAAAAGAAATCTTGTACCCATGAGCAGTCACTCCCCAACACCAGCATCCAAGAAACTCATCTACTTTCTCTCTGTATTTTCCTATTCCTCACTTGTCATATAAATGGAACAATACAAAAAGTGGACGTATTAGTCCATTCTCACGCTGCTATAAAGAAATACCCAAGACTGGGTCGTTTATAAAGAAAAGAAGTTTAATTGGCTCATGGTTCTATAGGCTATACAGGACATATAGCAGCTTCTGCTTCTGGGGAGGCCTCAGGAAACTTACAATATGGCAGAAGAAAAATAAGGAGCCAGCACTTCACATGGCTAAAGCAGGAGAAAGAGAAAGAGTGGGCAGGTGGTACACTTTTTTTTTTTTTTTATGTAGAAAAGCAATTTATTCCTTTTTAAGCACTTACACAGTTAGTCATGGAGAGTAACAGGCCTGCTGCTGAAACAGGTCACCCAAAATGGAGATGGCATCAAACTAGTGATCAAGGACTAACTCCTAAAAAAAAAAAAAAAGCAACTTTTATCAAGGATTAATTTAATTTTTAAAACAAATACAAATTATTGATTCACTCTTCTCAACTTGACAGTCTACCTGTGGTATAACTGTCAGGTAAAAACATACATCTTTACAACTTGGTGGTCCCAAGTTAAAAAAAAAAAACAAAAAAACATTTCACAGAAAGGAAAGAAATAACATGAAAATAGCTCAAGAAATACACTAACGAGCAAAAATATATGGGGAAAGAGGAACATGTAGTTTTGACTTAACTGAAGAAACCAAGAGGAAACTGATCTATGTATGTATGAAAATGTGCATCCTGCAAAGTCAGGTGTCAAGATTTGAGTAGGAATCTATATGACTTGAATCTCCCCTATTTCCTGAGTAAAAGTGACAAGTTTCAGTATTTATACTTCATGGCTCAGACACCTACCTCATTTGGCTCTATTCCTTATTCATTCTAGCCTTTACTTAAATGAGTCTGAAAAACTTGGGGATATAGCATAAGAAAAGTAATCACACAATATTCCCCTTTCTGTAGCTACTTTAGACCTGGGTTTGTTACTAGAAAATTCCTGAAGAAAATTTCAGTGTAAGTCTGTGGCTTTCCTGAATCAAGCCCCCCTCCCACATTAATATTTAGAAAACAGCCACTGTTTGGGCTAATAGCATTACTGGTGGTACCTATTATATAGAGGGATAGCTGAACAAAGTCTGTGTCTCAAAACCAATGTTAAATCACTCCCAGGGTTGAGAAGGAAAAAGAGGAGCCTAAAATCACAAGAAGTAAAGACATATATATGTAGGACCCTTGTCCTTTCGGATCCACGCTTCCTTCAGGGTCTTCATCGTGATAAATGTTCTCTGCCATTTGCCACACTTGCATGATATTATCTTCTGATACAGAACAAATCACCCAAGGCTCATTGGGATTCCAGGAGAAATCAGATATCTTGGCAGTGTGACCACCATGAATAAACAACAACTCTGGTGGCCCATCTTCTGGGGATTGTTCTTCTCCAATTTTACTTAAATCCCAGACATTCAGTCTGCGATCAGTACCACTGGAAGCCAAAATAGTCTCATTGTGAGGTGACCACTGAACCTGGAATATTTCATCCTTTTGTGATTCAAAGGAATGCAACTTAAGTTACAGATTTCTCAGATCCCACAAAGCAACAGTCTTGTCAGCTGATCCTGTGGCAAGAATGAACTCACTATAAGGATTGAAAGAGAGTCAGTTCACTTCAGCAGTGTGAGCATCAACTAAGTGGCTTGATTTGGAAGTATTGTTTGAATGAATATCCCAAATCATGAGTTTCTGATCATCAGCCACTGACCCAAACAGAGATTCATGGAGCAGATGCCAGGAAACATCTTCTACTACTGCTGTATGCCCTGTAAAGATGGTCTTCGCATCCACCACTTTTCCCTCCTTTGGAATGGCACTGATGTCCCACAGGCAGATGGTGTGGTCATCTGAAGCACTAAGCAAGTGCCCACTGAGATTTTGGTTCCAACAAAGTCCATAGCCTTCGTTCTGATGTCCATAGAGACGCAAATCTGGATTGCATAAACCAGAAGGATCTGGTTTAGAAGGATGTTTTGTATAGTCAAAGACAAGAACATCACTTGGAAGGAGTCTTTGTTGCAATGATACAAGGGTTCTGGGGCATATAACGAGCCCTGTTTACTTCTCCTTCATGGTTGACCTTGATTTCTATTTCAGTTTTTCCACTAACTGAACCAAAACCTCCAAATTCTCCTTCCTCACTGTCATAGTGTGATGCATCAAACTGAGCATCATCATTAGGGAGTTGCACACTGGCTATCACAAGATGGTTTTGTTCATCTGATGTTTATGTCCCCAGCACAAGTCGATGAATGCTGAAATTTTTCCCTTCTGGTCTGGTTACATCTGGAAACCACTGGGCAGTTAGGCTGGGCCACTCCGGAGCATGGGTCATCACCAAATCATAAAGAAAAGGAGTTTCTTTTTCCATATTTTGTACTCCTCGTTGATCACTCGTTCTTCCACTGCGTCGTCGAAGGCTTCCTTGTCGGCCATGGCGAGCAAGTGAGCCGGGGGAATCCTGGGGTTGAGCGTTGTGGGAGGGGCAGGGAGGCTGCAAGTGCTCGCTCTACGCGAGGGGCCTCTATTGTTTCCACACTTTTAAACAAGCAGATCTCAGGATAACTCACTCACTATCAGGAGAACAGCACCAAGGGGGTGGTGCCAACTCATTCATGAGAACTCAACCCCATAATCCAATCAACTCCCACCAGGTCCCTTCTCCAATATGGGAGATTACAATTCAACATGAGATTTGGCGGGGACACAGAGCCAAACCATATCAGTGGCTTTTTGTTACTGGTTTCTTTCACTTAGCATAGTATTTTGATGGTTCTTCCTTGTTGTAGAATTTATATTTATTGCTGTGTTAGGCCATTCTTATGTTGCTATAAAGAAATAGCTGAGACGATAATTTATAAAGAAAAGAGGTTTAATTGCCTTACAGTTCTGCAGGTCCAATAAGCATGGTGCCAGCATCTTCTTGGCTTCTGGGGAGGCCTCAGGGAGCTTTTACTCATGGGGAAAGGAAAAGTGGGAACTAATACTTCAGATGGTGAAAGCAGGAGCAAGAGAGTCAGTGGGGAGGTGCCACACACAAACGAAATTTCAGGAGTACTCACTCACTATTACAAAGACAGCCCCGAGCCAGGAGGGATCCACCCCATGACCCAAATGCCTGCGGGCAAGGCCCCACCTCCAACATTGGAGATTGCATTTCAGCATGAGGTTGGGTGAGGGCAAATATCCAAACTATATCAATTGCCAAATGGTATTATATTGTATAGATGTATCACATTTTATTTACCAGTTCATCACTTAATGGACATTTGGGTTCTTTCTACCTTTTGACTACTATATGAGGAATGCTGATGTGAATATGTGTACAAAAGTCATTGCGTGTATACATGTTTTTATTTCTTCTGACTAAAAATGTACACGTTAAATTGCTAGGTCATATTGTAACTATTTTTACAAGTTTGGTAACTTTTTTGAAATCGTTATACCATTGTACATTTCTGTCAGCAATTTATAAAAATTCCGATTTTTTCATACCTACCAATACTTAATATTGTCTATATTTTTATGATAGATATTCTAATGGAGTATCAGCATTTTTCTGTGATTTGGGGAAATTTTTTTAAAATAAAGAATTAAATAGTGTGTTAAGTGCTGTGGAAACTAGATGCAGAATGGTGCCACAAAGGAAGGGATTGTTAAACAGACCAGAAAAGGTTTTATACTAGAACTGAAGTCTTGGACATTGATATCTCCATGTTGATGTTGGAAACAAAGAGCATTATAGCAAACACCACTGAAGCATTAAAATATGTATCTATTTCAGGGATCTGTAAATGGCCTGACAAGATTGGTGCAGTGATTTGATAATTGCATATGGATCATGAAATCAGTTTAGTAGGTCTTGGCAAACACTAAAAAAGTGATTTGCCATGAAGAATACTTAGGAAAAATTGTATATAAAATATGGTTATTGAACATATGAAGGATATTATTTAATGACTCTTTTCCTTCATAATTTAAGACATATACTTTTAAAGTATATTTATGGTGTGGGTCCTGGTTCAAGAGTTTGAAGTTCACAGATTTTATGTTACCTTAAACTAACACAATTTGGTACTACATTTATCCATTTGGATATTACTCTGCAGACTTTAGGAAGAGTAGGAGCCATTTTCTCTACTTAGAATCTCAGACACAAGTAGAAGAGTTTTATTGAGATATTTGGCTTAATTGAATCTTTAATGATAATAAATAGAACCAATAAATGGAACCAGTGAAGTATACATTGAAGGACAAAAGAGATGTGAAAACATGTTACCCTAGTGTGTACTCTAGAAATATCAAGCAGTTAGATAGCATGTCAGAAAAAATTTTCATTGACCATCTATGAATAATATGATACATGTATGAATTTTTTTTTTTGAGACAGGATCTCTGTCACCTAGGCTGGAATGCAGTGACATTATCATGGCTCACTGTAGCCTTGACTTCCCAAGGCTCAAGTGATTCTCCCACCTCGGCTTCCCCAATAACTGGGACTACAGGGTTGTGTGCCACCATTCCTGGCTATTTTTTTTTTCAATCTTTTTGTAGAAACAGAGTTTTGCCATGTTTCCCAGGCTAGTCTTGAACTCATAAGGTCAAGCAGTAAGCCTACCTTGGCCTCTAAGTGCTGGGATTACAGATGTGAGTTTCTGTGCCCAGAATGTATGAGTCCTTTAAAGCTATAGTATTATAACAATTTTTTTAATTACTGTTTTTTTAAGCCCGAGTAGATGACTTGTAAAACTATCTAGATCAGTGTTTCTCAACCTTTTTTCATTATTGCTCCCCTACAGAGATAATTTCAATTTAATTTAAATAAATACATTAAGTTAATTTGAATTTGATTTCTACATAATAGGGTACTATGTTCACTATTTGCATGATGGGTTCAGTAGAAGCCCAAACCTTGGCATCACACAATATATCCATGTGACAAACCTGCACATGTACCCCCTAAGTCTTAAAAAATTTTCTATCTAACAAATGATACATATGAAGGAATATGTTTTTGTCAGGTAGTGTTATGTTTTGGTAACCCATAAAACATTATAATAGTGAAGATATTTTTGCCATCACTCCAAGAACCAATTGTAGCTCATTTGGGAGTGACATTGCCCAAGTTAAGAATGCCTGATCTAGCTTATTCCTATTTTGTTTAAAATTAGAAGAGTTGGAATCTCTGCCTCAGCCTGTGAAGGAGTAACTGCTAAAGGACTTGCTTTCCTGACATAAATAATTAGAACACTAGGAAAAAAATGTAAGGATCAACGATTTTGAGTCATTGGATAGTGGGCAGGGCAGGGATATGATCCATGAGAGAAGCAAACCAATGAGGAAATACCTATGGAGGCCCCAGCTTGTTACTTAGAGGCAATTTTGAGGCTGCAGTGCAAAAAGAGAAAACCAAAATGCAATACGGCAGTCTCCAAAAATACTGATTGAAATTAAAATTGTAATTTTGGACAGTCTTCCTTTCAAAATTTAATAGGGAATTATTTATCAAGAGTCTTACAGTTTCAGTATAGTTGAACAAAGAAGAAATTCTGGTAATTGTTGATACTGAGTTGTCCTCATATTATTTTAAAGGTGGTAAATATATAGATAAATTTAATTCTAGATTTATCTAGTTTGTTTTTATGAGTTTTTCTGAGGAATACCAACTATCTTTTTAATTTTTTCCTCAAAAATTGCTGCATTATTTAGGGTAATTCAGTGAATTTAAAGCAATGAATTTGAAATATCTGCTAGAACATGCATGCATATTTCAAATGCAATGAATTTGAAATATCTGCTTTGTGTATTTTAAACCAAACCAGCCTTTTAGCAGGAACACATGTCATTTCATTTATTGTTTAGCAATTTTGTGAATACAACACCCTCCAGTGTCCCCTAAAAGAAATCTTAAGTCATTTTTAGAATCGTAATTTAGATTTATAATATTATGTAGTCAAATTAGAAGGAAATTTTTAAAAATAATTGTTTTCTTGGCTTTTTTCCTAACAGCGTGGTATTTCTGTGACATGTTTCAATTAGAAGAGTTTATAACTTTGAATAGTTAGTCATATCTCTTGATATCATGTACTCTTTAATTTCCTAAAGTTACAACAAAAAATATAGTATGAGTTCATGACGTGAGGGGAACCCAGAGGTTTCGCTGCCCTGCCAGTCATGGTTGGGTCACATTGAATACCTCTGCAACAATTATTTTGCCCTTTATTCAACCAGCTGTTTAATAATTGAAGCTGTGTTTCAAGCGAGTTGCTGGGCACTGCAGGTACAAAGATAAAAGAGGCAGTTCCTGGTCTTTCAGGGATCTCACATTTATAACATTTAAACAGATAAAGATAGAAAAGTTGATGTTAAATGTTAACATAGTACAATACATTGTAAATGATGGAAGCAATGTGTGCTTTAGAAATAAGTACTTAGGACCGCTTAGCCCAACATGCATGCATAGGTGTGTGTTTGGGGAGAGGGTGGTTATGTTTGGGGATGGAGTGACAAATGCAACTGGGAAGGATAGGAGAGTGTGAATCTTTGAAATTCTTCAAAGAGGTAACAACTAAGCTGATTCTTGCAGGACAATATGTGAACTTACCTAAGTAAAAAGGATGAGGAAGTGAAGGATATCACAGGCCAACGGAAGGGTATATACCAAAGCCAGCATAAAAAACCAAAGCGCATTGAGGAAACTGCCAGTGTATTCCCGTGATTCAGTTGAGGAGTGTAAGTATTCTGAGAAGGGGATGACTGAGAAATAAAACTGAAGCAGGAGCTGGATATCTGAGACTTTTCTTAGTGCATGCTAAAAAATATTTAGGATATTGTCTTCAAAGTAATATGTAGACCTTTAAAGAGTATAGAACCATCTCTGAAGAACTCTAATACTGTATGATAAGAACAAAACATTTCGTCCCTGGAACCTGAGCAAGGCTAAGCCTGCTTCTGGATATAGTTAAGGATGTACAGGCATACCTCAGAGATATTGCAGGCTTAGTTCCAAACTATTGCAATAAAGTAAATATTGCAGTAAAGTAAGTTACATGATATTTTTGGTTTCCTAGTGCATGTAAAAGTTATGTTTACACACTACTGTAGTATATTAAGTATGCAATAGCATTATGCCAAAAACAATTTACATACTTTAATGAATACTTTATTGCTAAAAATGCTAACAAAATGAGCACATACTGTTGGGAAAATGACACCAGTAGACTTGCTTGATGTAGGGTTGCCACAGACCTTCAGTTTAACTCCAGTATCTTTAAGGCACAATAAAGTAAAGCACAATAAAACATGATATGTCTGTAGTTTTTAATATGATATAGAATTAACACAACTGGAGACAGAAACCTGTGGCCTCAGCCTCATGAACATCATGGACTAGCCAACTATATTAACCTGTACTTAGTTACATCTAGTTCCAGAGCACTTCACAAAACAGAATAAACACTATCATAGTAATCCTGTGATCATAATAGCACTACAGTTTGTAGGGAGTTTGAATTAAAACCTGACAAGCATGTGATAGTGAAACATCTAGAAAATCTTGATTAAAGATGAATATGATTAAGCATAGGAAGGAGAGATTCACGTGGAAAAAAAAGTCATGCTGAGCTCAATTGTGGAAATTCCTTGATGCTATTTGTAGAGAGAAAAGTTAGTGTTAAATGTTAAGATTTCCAGTTGCTATTTGACAGCAGCAGGAATTCACTTTAAGGAGCAAAGCAAAGTAGTTGAGTAAAGGTAGTTGTTAGAATATTTAGAAGTGTTTTCTATCTGAGAAAGAATTAAACTTGGAATATATGGGGTTAAATTTTAGAAATCATGATATTTGGTGCATATTTAAGTTTTCAGTTGTGTTGGAAATGTAAATGTTTTCAAGCCATAGAGCCATTCTAGGTGACATCAGTCTTCTAGTCTTTCTCCTCCCAAGTCCATACATTGAGCCAAACCATTGGCAGCTAGGCAACTATTGAGACCAACCCTTATTCTAAACAAAGCTGAAAACCAAATAAACTACTAGGAATTCTGTCCACTGAGGTTTTGCTTCTCTTTTATCTTTCATGACCACCTCTGAAAGGTACTAAAATACCAGAACCTTTTACATCTTTTGGTGTTGGTATATCATTAGATATGATTTGTTTTACTCAGCTAGTCATAATGTATTCCCCATGAGGCTATGAGTATAGGTAAGCAAGAGAAAACAGGCATAAGTGTAATACCTACGTATCCGTTAGAGCCTACTTAGTCTGATAATTATCCAATATATGCCAACTTTCCTTAAAGACAAATTGCAGCTGGATATCCTCAACTTATAGCTAAGGGATCGCATGTTATCTGTTTCATACTGGACAGGTTGGACCACATTGCTACCTGGTATTCCTTGGTCTTCCAGATAGCTTCTGTTCGATACTGATAGTACATCAAGAACCTGTTTGATACTAATAGTACACCAAGGTTGTACTGGTAGAAAGTTGGTAGCTATACATGGAGTCTGGTTTGAGTAATGGGTTCTTTTGTTTTGTTTTCTTTTCTTTTTTGAGACAGATTCTCGCTCTGTTACCCAGGCCGGAGTGCAGTGGCATAATCTTGGCTCACTGGAACCTCAGCCTCCCAGGTTCAAGCGATCCTCCCACTTTAGCTTCCCAAGTAGTTAGGATTGGAGGCATGCACCGCCATGCCCAGCTAATTTCTGTTTTTTTGTTTTTGTTTTTGTTTTGTTTTTGTATTTTTAGTAGAGATAGGACTTCACCATGTTGGCCAGGCTGATCTCAAACTCCTGACCTCAGGTGATCCACCTGCCTTGGGTTCCCAAAGTGCCAGGATTACAGGCATGAGCCACCATGCCCAACTGAGTAATGGATTATTTCAAATCATCAGGAAAATAAACTAATCAAAGATTAGACTTTCAAGGCATGGCACAAAAATAATCTGAACTTTGTTTTCTAATAAAATGTATCTGAAGGTGCAAAAGAAGATTATGTATTTATTTTGTAACAGGGTCATGCTCTGTGGCTCAGGCTGGAGTATAGTGGCACAATCACAGGTCACTGCAGCTTCAAACTCCTGGGCTCAAACGACTCTCTTTAGTAGCTGCAATTACAGGTGTGTACTACAATACTCAGCTGAATTTTCACTTTTTTTTTTATTGAGACAGGGTCTCACTCTGGGGCCCAGGCTGGAGTGCAGTGGTGTGATCATGGCTCACTGCTACCTTGACCTCCTGGGCTCAAGTGATTCTCCCACCTCAGCATTCTGAATAGATGGGACCGTAGACACATGCCACCACACCTGGCTAATTTTGTATTTTTTTTTGTAGAGATGACCTTTCACCATGTTGCCCAGGCTAATCTCAAACTCCTGGGCTCAAGCTCTCAGTCCACCTTGGCTTCCCAAAGTTCTGGAATTATCAGTGTGAGCCACTGCACCTGGCCAAATTTTTAATTTTTTATAGAGACAGAATCTCACTATGTTGCCCAGGCTGGTCTGGAACTACTGGTCTCAAGCAGTCCTCCCATCTCAGCCTCCTAAAGTGTTGAGACTACAGACTTGAGCCACCATGCCCGGCCTAGAAGATAATTTTTAAAAATCTGTAGGCCTCGACTGCAATTTTACCATCAGGGCTTCCCCATGATACTTTTTAGTGTCATTACCTGCAACAGACATTTTAGCAACGCTTGGTTTGCTGGGTCTCAAAGGTCAGGTGTAGAGCTTCCTCTGCTGTATCCTCAATCATCCGGAGAGACTTGCTCTGAATGCTACTCAAAGCTATTAATTAGCTTTTTAGTTTACCTTATAATGGATAAGAGCTGTATGTTAAAATGTGGAATGTGCTGCTTTCAAAGTGTAAAGAGGCCAACAAAGCTTTTTGTCTCCTTAGTAAGAAAGAGATAAGGAATATTAAATTCTCTTTGACTTTGGGAGGAATAGTCTTACATTCCTGAGTCCTCGGGGAACATTATTGACATGGCAAGCCTCTGTATTTTTGAGGATTTACCTATTGATTCTGTCTCACATGTGTATCTTACCAAGGCACTTCATCTCTCAACTATTCTACTCTCCTAGTCATAACAGCTTGCTGTCATCAGAGCAGGATTAAGGAAAAGTAGTATGGAATATTGAGGCAGCCAAAGTTTCTGCAAAGCAAATCGTGACATAGAACAAAAATTCTTTATTTCCCTAAAGCAGGACAGTAGATGTATTTCTGTCCTTGCCAGGGTAAGACAACCTGTTAACTTTTGTTCTATCTGGATTAATATAAAGGAAAAGAGCATTTGTAGGTTAAAGCTACATAGCGGATACCAAGGCTGTCTTAATTTGCTCAATACGGAGACTCCATCTGGAGTGGCAACTGCAGCTGAAGTCATCTTCTAATTAAGTTTATGATAATCTGCCATCATTTTTCAAGCCTGTTATTTTTTGCAGTAGCCAAACTAGTGAAAGCATTTATCAAACCTGAAATTCTCTAATCTCCGATGGTAAACTAGTCTCTCCTTTTTTTTTGAGATGCCGTGTTACTGGAGAAAGGAAACCCTGTTGGTTTTCAGCTGCCCCGTCCCTTCCTATACTGTATAGGCACTGCCTAGGATGCCAAAGTTTGGATTCCACCAGTTGCTAAGAATATACATTTTAATTATAAACCCAAGGACTAGAAAAAAAAATAGCAAGATCATATCTTAGCATTATCCTTAGGTGATGTTATCTGATGCTATTATATCCTTAGGTGATGTTATCTGATGCTATAAACCCAAGGACTAGAAAAAAAATAGCAAGGTCATATCTTAGCATTATCCTTAGGTGATGTTATCTGATGCTATTATCTGAGATTTTAAAAATTTTTGCTAATTGTTCATTGTGTGTAGAAATTCAATTCATTTTTAAAAAATATTGATCACATAGCCAGTGCCCTTGCTAAATTTATTTACTAACTCTTAATAGATTATCTCTAAATTATTTTGGGTTTTATACAAAACATTCATCTTCTGAGAGTAATGACAGTTATTTTTCTCATTCCTGTCATTTTACATCTTCTTTTTCTTGCCTTATTGCACTGTCTGGAACCTTTAACATTGTTGAATAGAAGTGGTAACAACAGAGATCCTTGTCATTCTCAATCTCAGAGGTAAAACGTTCAACATTTCACTATCAAATATGATGTTTGCTTTAGGACTTACATAGATACCCTTTAGGAGAAAAGGGAAATTGCCTTCTATTCCTTGTGTGCTCAGAGATTTTATCATGAATGGATAATGAATTTTATCAAGTGCTTTTAGTAAGTCTTTTACAATTATCATATTATTTGTTCTTTCAGTGGAATAAATTAGATTGATTCATTCTTAAATGTTATATCCACTTGCATATAAAGAATAACTGCATTCCAAGTTGATTATGGTATGGTATCCTGTTTGTATAACTCTGGGTTAGATTTGCTAATATTTTGTATAGATTTTTTTGTATCTATGTTCATAAGAGAGATTGGTTTATACTTTTTCTTTCTTGTAAGATACTTTTCAGGTCATGATGTCAAGGCTATTATAGCCTCATAAAGTAAGAAGTATTCCCTCTTTTTTTAATCATCTGAAAAAATTTGTGTAAAACTGGTATTTTTTTATTCCCTTCTTTAAATAATAAATTCACCAGTGAAGCACTGAGAGCCTGGAATTTTCTTTATTAGGTAGGTTTTAAAATATGGATTTAATTTCTGTAATAGATTAAAGATTATATAATTTTCTTTTTCTTCATGGGTTCATTTTGAAAGATGGTGGAGTTATTTTGTAGAAGTATGTTATCTATTTTATGAGAGATATTCCTCATTGCATTTTATCAAGTAGGGCACAATTTTGATTTGTTCCATTCCTCATAATGTTCACTTCGATATCTAGTTTAAGGTGGTATCTACCAGGCTTCTCCAATGTAAAGTTACCCTTATAATTAAAAAATTTTGTGGGAGATATTGTGTAACTATGTACATATCCTATCCCTCAAAAAAATTTTCATTTATTCATATACCTTCATGAACTCATGGTTTTCATTTCTTCAATGAGCAATAATCAGTTACTGTATTTATTTTAAGCTCAAACTATCAGTGATCAGTGGGAGCACCATCAAGCTGACTTCTTTGCCCATTTGTCATATCCCCATCAGTCTTTGAACATCTTCTCACTTTCAGTACACAAATTTTTCTAGGCTCTTCATATACTTTGCCTGGCCCACCCTGGAATTAGCCATTTCTTCAAAGAGTCCTAGTTCCTTTTAGTAGATAATAGATTTAGAAGCCAAGAGCCAGGCACTTGGTGGACTCACTGCTATTGAGATGGTAGTGTTCACAAACCTTCTTAGCAAAGCTAGGATATTTATGTATGGATATATGTGCAAATATATGCACATTTGTACTATATTTACTTCTATCAATGTATTTTTAAACTATGAGTTCACATGTATTGTCCAATCCCAATCCAACATCACAGAATTTTAGTGTTTTCCTTTTCCATATTTGTAATTCCCTTTTCCATCAGTAAGAGACCTGGCTGCCATTAACCTTAATATGTTTATTATTTGATCAGTATGCACACATGTCCTGTCTCTCTGCACCCATGACCCTTTCACTCTGTTTAGGTTCTGATATCTCATGCTGTCTTTCCTACTTGTGGGTGTCCTCATGACCATCCAAGCATCGGCTCTGATACCCGAGGTCAACTTGCCCCATATTGGATGCCCTCATGGTCCTATCTAGGCCCTGACCTTTTGCTTGAGTTTTAGCACCATGGTCCAGGACTACCCCTTTCTCCACATAGTTGCCTTCTTCACCCCACTTTGCCACACTCCAGGCCACTCTCACACTGGACACCCTGTCCATCCTGCTTAGGCTGTAGTTTCCTGATAGGACACGGTAGATGCACACCTTACCTGCTCATGCTCTGATACCCTACACCAGATACCCCTGTGCCTGGCACCCTCCTCACCCTCCTTGGTTTTCACAACTCACCCTAGTCACCTGGATTTATCTCTCTGATGCAATTGCTCTCCTTCCTCAGTGTGGAAACACTCTTTATCTTGCTTGGACTTTGTTGCCCCAGGCCAGGCTGCTCTCCCATGGGGAGCTTCCTTATCCTGCCAAGGCTCTGACTCCCCTCAATGGGCCTTTCTCACCTGCTTGGGCTTCAGCATGCTCTGTAGGACTGCCCCCATGTTTGCATGCTCTCTTTACCCTACTTTACACCTCAGTCTGGCCACTTTCTGAATTGAAGACTTTTCTCACCTGCCCTTGGGTTCTGACACTGTATGCTTGACTGACTCCACTCCCTAGTGTGGACATGGACACCCTTCTGTCATCTCACTGGGGCCCATGCCCCAAGACAGCAAACTAGGCCAGACATCTTCCCACTTGGGCTCTGACATGTGGCTCTGGACCACTGTGGCTTTCTTTGCCACCATCAGTGCAGCCCTCTGCCTTTCTCTGCCCCACTCAGTGGCTTTAGGGCTGATATTTTCAGAAAGAGGAGAAGAAAGGGAAAATTGCTATCTTTTTAATGTCTGTGGGATTTAAAATGATGCCCTCTTTTTATTCCTGGTATTAATAGTTTATGTAATCTTTTTCCAGACTGATCTCTTCTAGTAGTTTATCAATTTTATTCGTTTTCAGTGAATTTTATTTTGATGTTTTCTGTTATATGATTGGTTTTTAATTTCTGCTCTTTATTATTTCATTTCTTCTACTTTCTTTGGATTTAATTTGCTATTTTTGTTAACTTTTTGAAGTAGATTCTTAGACTATTGTTTTTCAGCCTCCTACTCCCCCCTAATATTATATGCTCAGACCTATAAATTTTCTTCTAAGCACAGATTAGCCACATTCTACAAGTAGCTGGGTAAATTATTTTCATTATTATTCTCTTCAGTATATTTCTAATTTATATTGTGATTTATTCTTTAATCCATGGATTATTTTGAAATATGTTTTAATCTCTAGTTATTTTTGTCTAGATTTCTATGTATTTTCTAGTTATATTTTTGTTTCAGATTTCTAGTTTAATTCTGTAGTGGTCATGTTACCAGTGGATAGTCTTGACTACGAGTCCCCCAGGTTCTTGGCGTTTTGAACAAAGAATTATACAAAATGCACAAAGCAATGAAAGAATGAAGCAACAAAAGCATAGATTTATTGAAATGAAAGTACACTCCACAGAGCAGCCCAAGAGCACTGGCTACAGAATTTTCTGGCGTTTTCTCCCTCTAGATTGATTACTTAGCTACATCCTATGTAAATGAAGAACTGGCCTGTAATCAGTCTAATTGGTTGGAGGAGGTGACCAATCAGAGGCTGAAGTGAAGTTACAGAGTTACACATGAAGGTTTGGCCCCTCACCAGTCTGATTGTGGAGAGAACCAATCAGAGATACATCCCATTTTTCATTTGCCACACAGTACAAAGGGAGTAGCCTCTGATCCTTTTGTTACTTGGGTGTGGAGAGGTGGGGTTTTCCTTTTTATTCACTTCTAGGAAGTCAATGTGGCCCTAGCTTCCCTGCCTTTAGAATTTACTCACCTGCCTCATTTAGAAAACATCCTTTTCCTGCTTCCAGTTTGTGAAATGTATTGAGCCTTAACTTATTGCCCAGCATATAATCGGTTGTGGTAGATTTCCACAGGCACTTGAAAAAACACTGAATTCTGCAGTTGTTGAATATACACCATTTTTTTAGAGCTGTGATTCTCACCACTGTTGGGAAAGATAAGAACCACAGGTCATATTCCATGTGTGCACACATGCTATTTTTTCTCCAGTAAGAAAATACTTCATCTTGTTTTGTAGGTACTATGCAATATGCAGATGGTAAATTAAAATGCTGAAAATATATCCATGCCTAAATCCTTTTATAGATATATGATTTATATAAAAATAGGGGTATGAAATTAGGTAGTAAAGCAAGAACTAAAGTAATGGGAGGGCATCATCAAGTGGCGTTTGATAGTTCTACTAGAAATTTCTTCTTAAGGTTGTTTACAGTGTAATTTAATAATATAAATTTTGTTACTTTATAAAACAATTATTTAAAAAAATTTTAATATCAATTATATTTGAGCCAACTCTTAGTACACTATGTAGAAAAAAAGAGATTGCAAACATTTAAAAAGGAGGGATCTTCATAACTATTTTTTAATGAAATTTTTATTCCACCTACATTTATGTGTTCTTCGCTTTAAAAAATAAAATACAAAAATAAAGTGAAAATTAAAGATAAAAGTGTGACATTACTATTTTCAAAACTTGGAGGATATGGTGTGGCTAAAATAAATTATATATATTCGCAGTTTTAATGTTGTTTCTCTAAAATCTAGAAAACAGTAGTGAAGTCTACCCGTTGAGCCTACTTAACATCTTTAAATATCACAGGCCCATTTTTGTGTAACTTGTGCCTTGGTCTCTGGAGCAAGAGTTACACTAAATCTAAACAAGCACCAGATGCCTGGTGTTCAGCTGTGAAAATACACTAGTTGGCCCACTGCTAGGCAGGGACCTAATATAAAAAAGCAAGCCAAAGGAAATAAGGCGTAACATTATTACCAGACAGAAATCACACTGTGCTGGTGTATCAAAAGGAAGCTCAGAAAAGGATTATTATATTGAGGAAAAAACCACAGAGAGAAAAAAAAAATACTCTAATCAAGAAAATAGGCCTTGCACAGTGTCTTACGCCTATAATTCCAACACCTTGGGGCACCGAGGCAGGCGAATTCCTTGAACCCAGGAGTTCAGGATCAGCCTGGGCAACCGTCTCTACAAACAGTTTTTAGAATTAGCCAGGCATAGTGGCACATGCCTATAGTTCCAGCTACTTAGGAGGCTGAGGAGGGAGGATCACTTGAGCCTGGGAGGTCAAGACTACAGTGAACCATTATTGCAGCACTACATTTCAACCTGAGTAACAGAGTGACACCATGTCTCCAAAAAGAAAAGAAAAGAAAACTGAGATGGAATTGCCAAATTAAAAGATGGGGAAGGCAAGGACTAGATCATGTTCATTTTGTAACCAGTATTCTTTCTCTTTTATCCTCCCTCCTGGATCCTACATTGTTTAGGCATCTACTCTTTTCCATATAGATAGGAACGGTGAAGCTGGCCCCATCCCCAGCTTCAAATTTTGATGGCTTCTGATTAATTTCAGCCAATTATGGTCATCTCATTTCTTCTACCAGTGATGGGTTTAGGAATAGACATGTGACCCAGTTCTGTTTAGTGAGATCTGTGAGACAATATGCTCAAGACTTCTAGGAAAGATTACCTCTCTTCTAAGAAAAAAGATAGGCTGGGCGTGGTGACTCATGCCTGTAATCCCAGCACTCTGGGAGGCTGAGGCGGGGGGAATCACCCGAGGTCAGGAGATCATGACCAGCCTGGCCAACATGATGAAACCCTGTCTGTACTAAAAAATACAAAAAATGAGCCAGGCGTGGTGGTGGGTGCCTGTAATCCCAGCTACTCGGGAGGCTGAGGCAAGAGAATCACTTGAACCCCGGAGGTGGAGGTTGCAATGAGCCAAGATCACACCACTGCACTCCAGCCTGGGCGACAGAGTGAGACTCCACCTCAAAAAAAAAAAAAAAAAGGTAAAGGAGTAGATGGTGTGCTGACTTCCAGAACCACTTACATTGAAAAATGTTTAATTGACTTCATGTTACAGTATTTAGGTATTACCCTTTAATTCAATGGCTAATTAAACATGCACTTTTAAAGGGGTAGAGGATGTCAGTTGAATGACTGATAAACTATATCCCTTGGGAATATATTTGAAAACAGTAGAAAATCCAACGTTTTTTTTTCTTTAACAAATAGGGATTTGTCTCTGGCATCAAGTTTGGAGGTAGCTACTTAGTGATGTTTCAGGTACCCGGGCTTTTCATTTTCTTGATTCTGCCTTCCTAGCTTTGATTCTGCATAGTCACAAGGTAGCTGCTACTCCTCCAAGCAGGAGGCAGGGGAAAGACAAAGGGACTTGCCGGCAGAGTCTGCCTGCTTTTATCAGGAAAACAAAACTTTCCTGGAAGGTCCATTCTGAAATCTGTGTAGATCTCACTGGGCACTCCTAATTGGAATGCTGCTGAGGAGAGAAAGAGGTTATGGATGGAGTCAAGTCAGTCTGCCGGCAGTGCCAGCCACACATACTCATCTACCCCACATAAATGGATCAAGCTAATTAACTGCTTAAAACCACTTGTCTTTTTACCATTCTGGAATTCTGTGGGTTTTTTGGCTACGACTTGCAACATGTGTAATCTGTCTTCTCGAATTTAACTTCAACTATATTAATTCAGTCACTTTTTTACTTTTTGCTTATGTTATAAACTAAAGTTAGTACAGCCGGCCCTCCATGTCTGTGGGTTCTGCATCTGTGAATTCAACCAACCTCAGATGGAAAATATTTGAAAAAAAAAAAAAATGGATGGTTGCATCTGTACTCAACATGTGCAGACTTTTTCTTATTATTCCCCAAACAGTACAGTTTAACAACATTTACATAGTGTTCACGTTGTGTTAGATATTGTAAGTAGTATAGAGATAATTTAAAGTATATGAGAGGATGTACATAGGTTATATGTAAATACTACACCATTTTATAATAGGTACTTGAGCATTTTTGGATTTTACTATTTGAGAGAGAATGGTGGGGTTAGGACCAGTTCCCCACATATACTGAGAGATGAATCTGTGGTTAGACCATTAGACTCACTAAGACATTGTTTTTCTTTTTTTCCAAAATTAGGGCCTCTGAGCAAATATGTAAATTTGTGCTAAGTTTGTGCAAATTATTGTTTTTAATTTGAACTAAGCATTGCGGTTATTTTTAAATGAGGCTTATAGTTCTTGTGTACCTTTTTATCTTAGGAAGAACAGAGAACTATTGAATATTTGAACTGAACTCCATAACAGTGATAATACAAACTACTGTTGCCAGGGTCCCTTGTGAGAAAAGAGATGCCCAGTTCATTAAAAGAAAAGAAATGAGCAGTGTTTAAATTTAATGTTTAGTATTGCATTCAGGATTTATCTACAAAGACTTGACTGTTAAGTTATGTACTGGACTCTATTTCCTTATTTCCCTCCTGCCCCTAACTCTGTCCTTTTTCACAGATAGGTTTATTCTCAATCACTGAGATAAATCATTGAGGTAAAAATTAAAAGGATAATTTAAGAGTAAAAGAAAATGTGGTTTCACATTAAATGCTAGAGGTAGAGATGTCTACTATAAACAAGATGGAGTCATACTTTGCAAAGAATACAGCCACAGATGTAGAGTGGGATAGAGTGCCCTTATAATGGAGACGAGACAGAACACAGCCTCCAATCATTGCTGGCTGATGGATGTTAGCAAACAGGGATTGGGCCTGATTCACAGTGCACCTCATTTTAGGATTCTGGATCCAAGACAGATGTAGAAAAACATTTCTGACACTGCTAGCTGTATGCTAGTTTAAGTTCATTTCAGTAACTGAAGAACATAGATGAGTTCTTGTCGAACATAGGTGAAGATCAAATAGGTTTTATGTTTGTTTTTCCCAACCATATTTGTATTGCTTTGACCCTAGGGTGGCCACAGATTACAGGGTAATAGATGCAGTATGTGTACATCGGGATTGTTTCGAGAGAGACAAATAAATAAGCTATTTAACTAACACTTATTACTCCTTCATTTTTATGGTATATAACAGGATCTTTCTTCATATATGACTTTTATTTTTCCTAATCTTCTTATGCAGGAGAAATGGGAAACCAGATTATTTTATTTGTGCCTCTGAACTAGGGAAAAAGAAAAGTCATTAGTAAATCTAATAGTTATGTTGCCATCAGTTTTTTAATCCAGTTTTCAAAAGGTACTTACAATTATTGTAGACTGTACTGCATGTTGAGGCTAATTGGAAACAGTGACCAGATTCTTAATCATTATCAGGAAACTGCATTCAGAGAATGAGAAGAACACCCCCGCTGGATGAATTGCAGCCACCACCATATCAGGATGACAGTGGTTCTCCCCATCTGTCATGTACACCCTCAGAAATTGGGGACAGTAAATGTGAATTTTCCCACTGCAGCAACAGTCCAAGATGCTCATATAACAAGTGCCCAAGTGAAGGAAGCACAGGTCATGAAATAGAAAGTTATCATAATAAAGGATATGAAGAAGATGTTCCAAGTGACAGCACTGCAGTCCTGAGCCCTGAAGTAAGTAAAAGCACATAGAAGTTTGAAAATAAGTGTTATTTGGAGGATAAGAATCCTGTGCTTCTCCTCTTGGTAAGAAGAATTGATTTTTTCACTATCTTATTCCTTTGTGACTTACGGTACCAGTATCCATTTTTAATCTAATCTTTATCCAACAAACTTATCAGGAATGTCCCAACTAGTCTTCAACTGCCCCCATTCCCCAACCCCAAGCCCCACCACCAAAGGAGGATGGGTACTTAAGATGGGTTTTTTTAAAAAACACTTTATATAAAACATTCTAGAATAATTTACCTACTTATTTCATCTTGAGATTACTATCTGTATTATTTTTATTTTATTTTGGATTTTTTTTTTGCTATTGAGAGGTTACTCAGTGTTTCACAAATCTTTTAGAATAACCTTATTGTATTTTTATATCATATAAAATACAAAGAATAAATGATGATCAGCTTTACTAATGAAATTTGAATTCATGGCTTCATGTTGGTTGGTTGAGTTTTAAGTTTACTTACTGTTTTGGAGCAAAAATGTGAAAATGACAACAAAGATAATTTTGTGGCAGTTTTGAAGTGTTATCGTATTTGAAAAAGAATTTGTTTTAATGTTTATATCATGATGAAAACTATAAAGGTAATCTAGAGGTTTTATAAATTAGTATTTGTTTTTAGATTTACTTTCAAGTTTTTTTGTTTTTGTTTTGAGACAGGGTCTCACTCTGTCACAGCTCACTGCAGCTTCCTACCACCTTGGCTTCCCACATAGCTGAGACTACAGGTGTGCACCACCACACCCACACATTTTTAAAATTTTTTTTGTAGAGACAAGGTCTCACTATGTTGCCCAGGCTGGTCTCAAATTCCTGGGCTCAGGCAGTCCTCCTGCCTGAGCCTCTCAAAGTACTGGGTTTATAGGCATAAGCCTCTGCACCCAGCCTACTGAAAAGTTTTAGATTGCAAGTTCTTGTAAGTTTTTACAGCTTTTTTTCCAGACAACATTCAGTAATACTGAAATATGTCTGTATTCTTACCAGATGAATTTTCAGATCTGCTGCCAAAATAAATAATAGATGTAGTTTCCTAAGACCCAGAGCAATTAAGCCATGGATAGAATTTCCTTAATTTTAGATTTTTCTTCTATAATTGCTAAAAATACTTTGTATCTGTTACTGCTCTTTTAGTATTTCTAGTATTACAGTATCTGACCCAGAAGAAAATCGTACATGATAAAGTTTAATATATCATTATTTTATGATTTTCCATGATGGATGTTTATGTTCCATTACCTAAATAAATTTGAAACAGCCATTTTGTAGCTTTGTAAACTATATATATAGCTTACAAGTTGACAGTGAAGCCTGGACTGTGGGATTAACAACAACAATAATACCTATCACCACTTTTATCAGGAATTTTGCTATGAGCTTTATGTAGTCTGCTCATTTAATCCTAACAACCACATCTTTAGTAAGTTATTATTTCTATTTTATAAATGAAAACATTAAGAGGCAGAGAGCTAAACAATTTGACCAAGTACAAGAAGCTCTTAAATAGTGGAACTGTAGTTCAAACCCAGGTCTGTCTGACTGCCAAAACAGTGCTCTTAACAACTATATTATATTGCCTTTTTTGATCTAAAATGTTGTGTGAGAAATTACTTTGATTCAGTGGTACCCTCCAAACATTACCAGGCAAACTCTCTCAGAGAACTAAAAGACCAAAGTAAGATGTTCAAATTATGTATGTGTATGTGAGTGTGTGTGTGTGTGTGAGAGAGAGAGAGAGTGTGTGTGTGTGTGTGTGTGTGTGTGCATTTTACATACAAAGCAAGAAGAGGAGCTAGATGAAATCAGTTAACACACGTAGGGATAAGCTGCAAGTGTGTATAGGTAGCAGGACCACACCATGTGAGTCCTGGTTTATGCAGTGCCCATACATCCTGTCCACTGTCTCTTTTCCATCAGCATTCCTATTTATGATGTAGTAACAAGGACCAGAGTTGAGATTTGAACAAGGGTACCAAGAGCCGACAGCACACACTTGTTTGTGGGAGAGATATAGTTATACACCTGGCCACCACTGAAACTTGTCAGTTAGCCTACTAGGCAGTTGTAGGTTTTATATGCATTTCTTAAGTAGAGCACATGGATGACAGAGCTGTCAGCGCAGAGGCTACATGATCATGGCTTGTGTGTTTCATCCCTTTCTATAGGTAACACTCATTTGATTTATATTATTTTCTATTAAATCCTTCTATCTTTGGCATATGTTGTAAGTTATTAACTATACTTAATATCTTATGAATTCTGCCTGTGTCTCACA
Organism: Plecturocebus donacophilus; assembly: GCA_004027715.1. Classification (NCBI taxonomy): domain Eukaryota; kingdom Metazoa; phylum Chordata; class Mammalia; order Primates; family Pitheciidae; genus Plecturocebus; species Plecturocebus donacophilus. Next base: position 12,915 of record PVKP010015738.1, on the reverse strand, counting down.
AGCTGCTTCTTTGCTCACTATATATAGTTAACACATACTGTGAGTTTTGCCTATATTTCAGAAGCTGCTAACTTGCTATCTGTAACCACTTTGGAATTTTCTCCATCCTGCTTATTTTTGTGTCTTCTGTAACAGCACTGAATATACTCAAACAGTATAGCAAATGCACATTACGTAAATATTTAGATATGAATGCTAATAGCCTATGCTAATATAAAATTCGCTTTTGTGTTTTTTCAAGTTTATTTTACATCCTTGTAATAGATATTATATGTCAGATAGAAAATTCTCACTTTTCTCTTGGTTTAATCCAGGCTGTAGCTATCTTAGAGCCTATCCACATACATGATTAAACAGAGAGGAGAGAAGGTTCAGAAGAATTCCATGGGAGGGAGTTTATAAACGCTTTTGATGACCTACTGCTATCTAAAGGTTTTTTAAAACCGACCCAGATACCTTGAAAGGAAGGACTGTTGCTTACTGCCTATTTTCATAATGCAAATAATATCTTTTATCTGTAAAGGTTCTACCCTTTCAACACTGGGTTTCACAGGAATTGTTGGAATGTTTGGAAAAAAAAAAGAAAATAATGAGGGAAACACCAAGAGAAACAAAATTCAAAAATAGCTATCTAGGACCTGATAAACATATTTATTGCCTGAAAATCTTAGCTGTCATGATACTATTTTGGAAAATATTTAATTGCAATACCAAAGCCATATAATTAATAATCTTCAGTTACCAGTTATGAAGTAGTATACATTAAAACATTTTGCTCTAAACTAAATTTTTTTAACAATAAGAATATGTGTGTTTTGATTTTCTCATACTACATTAAAAACTGAATTCTCCTATGGAAATTTACTCCTTCTCTGCGAGCATTGTTCTTCTGTTGTTTTTCTTTCCCCCCATATGTTATACCAACTAGCATATAAGATTTATAAGACCAAGGACTAACTGGGCATGGTGGCTCACACCTGTAATCCCAGCACTTTGGGAAGCTAGGGGCAGGAGGATTGCTTGAGTCCAAGAGTTTGAGACCAGCCTGGGCAACATAGCAAGACCTTGTCTCTACTAAAAATCAGAAAATTTATCCAGGTGTGGTGGTATGTGCCTGTGATCCCAGCTACTCAGGAGGCTGAGGCAGAATGATCACTTGAGCACAGGAGGTCAAGGCTGCAGTGAGCTGTGATTGTGCCACTGTACTCCAGTCTGGTTGACAAAGCAAGACCCTGTGTCAGGAAAAACAACAAAAAAAAGGGACTCATGTCTTTTTGGTTCTCTTTGCAGAAAGTAGCACTCTCCTGACCTAAAATAGGCCCTGGCACATAGTAGTTAGATACAATAGTTACAGTACATATTAAGCTGCCACAACAAAAAGACCCCTCAGCTCCCACTAAATACAATGGCTGAAGAACACAGAAACTTATTTCTCTTTTGTTTAACAACAGTCCAGGGTGAGCAGGGAGCTTTACTCTGTGAGATTATTCAGGGACCCAGTTCCTTCTCTTCTGTTGCTCTGCCTTCCCCTAGGGTACTGTCCTAGTCTACATGGTTTGAGCTGACCCACACATCCTCTCTATATATCTGCTTGTGGAAGAGTGAGACAGAGAGTGGAGGGCAAGTAATTTCTTACATAAATCTGATCTAGATGTTTCACACATAAATTATGTTTGCCTCCCATTGCCCAAAGTTGAGTCATGTAGTCATATGAACTATAATAGAGGTACTGAAGTGTAATCTCTTGTGGATAGTGTTTTTTTCAGACAGAGTCTCACTGTCACTGAGGCTGGAGTGCACTGGCACGATCTTGGCTCACTGCAACCTCTGCGTCCCTGGCTCAAACGATTCTCCTGCCTCATCCACCTGAGTAGCTGGGACTACAGGCATCTGCTACCCATGCCCAGTTGATTTTTGTATTTTTAGTAGAGATGGGGTGTCACCATGTTGGCCAGGCTGGTCTTGAACTCCTGACCTCAAGTGATCTGCCTGCCTTGGCTTTTCAAATCTTATAGGTAGTATTTCTAGCTAACACTCAGGAAAGTTTTTTTTGTTTGTTTGTTTTTAGTAAATGGAAAAAGAGAAGACTGAGATTCAGTAGTATTCAATGCCACTCAAAGTTTAGAAAATTTTAAAAATTTATTAAATTGGTCTACATTTTGAAAGGAGAATTATTTAAGATTTATTAAAATACTTAAAGAGGCAAAGTGGTATAGTTGAAAGGTCAGAGACCTAGGTTTGACATTGTCAGTAACTAGCTAAAACTCCTATTATATTCTAGATAGATAGACTGGCAGGAATTTGAGACAATTATAGGAAAAATTGTTATAGTTTCTTTTAATTTCATAATTAAATGTACCATTTCAGCCTTTCTTGGACTTTTTAAATGTGCGTTCTGCCATTTTCAATAGTCATTAATGTTAGAAAATACTATGTTTTTAATTGTGGTTAGAAATTGAAGTAAACCTGTGTTATGTAGAATAAATATTTGACGGCTAACATTTTGAGGCCTTTTATTTATACTTTCATATTTCACATTTCCATTGATTTAAGTCGAAATATCTTTATATTTTATTACAGATGGGGGTGTTTTAGAACAAACTCTGAAAATTGAACCAAATTTTTCAGTAGCATTATGCTTTTAGTATGTTTCCTTTCTCTGCAGCCTGATACTGTGCTGTCAATGGCATTGTTTATAAAATTGAAAGTAAAATGTAGTTGTTTTCTACAAAAGGAGCAGGTATACCCACCAAGGACAGATTTTAAATTCTCCTTTATAAAAACACACTCTCTCAAAATTGTGGTGGTGAATATTAAATTCTAAATGTGTCTTTATTATCATAAGTTTTTAATTTAACTTACTGCTTATACTAATCTGGCCCTATAGGGTAGCTTTTGGTTGTAGTTGACTGTTAATTATTATCGTATTACTTTCTTAGTGGCAGAATTGCTTTCACATCATCCTCCTAAAGAAATACTGAGTATTTATTTACATGCTAGGTTAAATAATTGAGTTAAAACGCTAACATTTAAATTTTCTTTTCTTAGGATATGTCAGCTCAGGGATCATCTTCACAGCTTCCTAAACCTTTTGATCCTGAGCCAGAAGCTAAATATGGCACACTGGATGTGACTTTTGACTATGACTCACAAGAACAGAAGCTTCTGGTAACAGTGACAGCTGTCACAGACATCCCAACATATAACAGGACAGGTGGCAACTCATGGCAAGTACACCTTGTTCTTCTACCTATAAAGAAACAGAGAGCAAAAACCAGCATCCAGAGAGGACCATGCCCTGTCTTCACAGAAACATTTAAATTTAATCATGTTGAATCTGAGATGATTGGAAATTATGCAGTTCGGTTTAGACTGTATGGTGTACATCGCATGAAAAAAGAAAAGATTGTGGGGGAAAAGATTTTTTATTTAACAAAATTGAATCTTCAAGGGAAAATGTCATTGCCTGTGATATTGGAACCTTCTTACAATCATTCTGTGAGTATCTCATCAAATGGCCTGAATATAATTTATGTTCATGGTTTATAGTATGCACAATTTTTAAAATCTTTAATCAACCCAACAAGTTTGTCAGTCTATTTTTTTACTTAGTAATCATGCCTTTACAAAAATTTCTAAGTCCTGGGTAGGTAGATACGCTTTTTCTTACCTATAAAAGTTACCCTTGAAGGTAATTTGTTATTTGTATCTTTAATTTTATCATTCACAGAGTTTTGGCCCAGGGTTTTGCATTTTTTGTTGTTGTTGAACATTTATTAAATATTTGATTATGAAGTGATCCAAACCCCTTATTTAACCTTTTTTTCCAAGTTAAAAGTAGGTGATACATTAAAAAGGATCAGCCCCATATTTTATTTGCTGTATTGCAGAAAGAATTTACTCTTACAGAATATGCATTGCTGCCTAGGTCATCACTGGATATATTTCCAGAACTTCTGTGAAATTATTTTAAAGTTTCAAAAAAAAATCTGGCCTCATTAGACTGTTCACCGCTTTTTTTTTTTTTTTTTTTTGAGATGGAATCTTGCTCTGTCGTTCAGGCTGGAGTACAATGGCACAGTCTTCACTCAGCATAACCTCTGCCTCCTGGGTTCAAGCGATTCTACTGCCTCAGCCTCCCAAGAAGCTGGGATTACAGGCACACGCCACCACGCCTGGCTAATTTTTTTTATTTTTAGTAGAGATGGGGTTTCACCATGCTTGCCAGGCTGGTCTTGAACTCATGACCTTGTGATCCGCCCACTTCAACCTCCCAAAGTGCTGAGATTACAGGCGTGAGCCGCTATGCCTGGCCAACTTTTCACCCTTTTTAAACAAAGATTTTGAAGTATTTCAGGAAAACTCTTAAGCTTAGTACTTTGAGCTAGTTATCTCTTTTCTCTTTGTCCTCCTGATGATAATCACGTATAAATCACTCTCTCTCTCTTCATATTTTTAACTAAATTCCCACAAGGCATTGGAAATCACAGGAGAGAAATGTCTGCACTGTTTATTTAAACCAGGGAGATACATTATGCCACATAGTTATTTAGATTATGAAAAAAATCTGTGATGTGCTATAAGTGTGCATTATGATTTATATTCTTCTCTGTTATATTGAATAAAAAGCATTTTTTAAATATACAGATTTTATAACAGATTTATATTTTAAAATAAAAGTATAGTATTTTAGGGTTGTTTAAAGCTTTTAAATGTGTAAGCTTCAGTCCAAGTAGTTTAGGGTCTTACTGCATTTTCACCAGGCAACATTTTAACTAGTTAGTTAAACTAGTTAGTTAAACTAGTATGGTATGACTGTGAACGAAGGTCCTACAAGATAAAATGTTGCCTGGTGAAAATGCAGTAAGACCCTAAACTACTTGTAACTAAGTGATTTCAATGTCTTTAAGTACAAAATGATGGTAAATATGGTATAATCACATAGGTTTCTAGGATAAGACTTAATCTCTATTGGAAAAATTGATAACTTGTTATCCTTCTAAATTTTCAGAATTACCATTTTGGGGAAATGCCAAATAATTTAAGTTTTAAATAATTTTAAATAAATATTATTTAAAAATAATAGCTGCTTATACAAGGCGAGAAAAAAGAAAGAACAGACAATATTTTAGGGGGAAAAGAACAAATTTTTCATAAAATTGAATAATCTACAGTTATTAATATGATTTCTAAACTTTTTTCATTATTTGGTCTGAGTGATCACTAGTTATTCTGTGGAAAATATGCCCTTATGTAGAAATAACTCATTTAAATTAGAAGAGAAGGACTGTGTCATCAAGAGGTATGTAATTTATCTGTTCCCAATTCTGTTTTAATTATATTCATTTCACAAATAAAATGAAGCCAAAGAAAATAATACTGTTTTATCTCTGTTCAAACTAAGCAGTTTTTAATGGACCTACATTATGTATGTTAGCTTATAGTCATTGATTCTGTAATCTTTTTCTGCTAACCAGTACAATACATTTTTGAGGAGTGTTTTCAAAAAGGAAAAAGTGCTAAATGAATAGCTTTTAAGACATAATTTTTTTTTAAACTTTCATTTTAAGTTCAAGTTTACACATGTGCAACTGTATTATATAGGTAGACTGTGTCATGGGAGTTTGTTTTACAGATTATTTTATCACCCAGGTACTAAGTCCAGTACCTAATAATTTTCCTGATCCTCTGTCTTCTCCCACCCACCGCCCTCTGATAGGCCCCAGTGCCTGTTATTCCCCTCTAAAGGTAAAACATTTATGTTTGAATAAAACCGTCCATCTTCTGCTCTTAGAGAATGTTTTTCTGTGTTGATTTGCTTCTCAAATTCAGTACCCTGTATTTAATTGTTCCTCTTTCTGGCTTTCCTTCTCTCTCTACCTTCTCAAAATCTCATTACTTGCTTTTGGCTTCTATGCTATCAGTTGTTTAGTCATTAAAATATAATGCCAATAGAATGTATATATTCTATCCATACTATAGTATTAATGTTCTCTTTGCTTAAGTTTTAATATTAACTTGTGGGGAGATCTTTTGATTATAGTTTACTTGGGTGAGTTTGGCTCTAATTTTTGTAAGTTGTAATAATACATCTGTAAGAGATATATTCATAATGAAACATTTGTTCTAGTTGCTTTTCTTTCCCAGAGTCTGGATATCACTTAGGCTAGGATGTAGTAGTGCAATCATGGCTCACTGCAGCCTGAAACTCCTGGGCTTAAGCAATCCCATCTCAGCCTCTCAAATAGCTAGGACTACAGGTGCACACCACCAGGCCTGGCTAATTTTTTTTAAAGAGATGGGGTCTTGCTATTTTGTCCACGCTGGTCTTGAATTCCTGGCATGAAGCCATTCTCCCACATCAGTCTCCTAAAATGCTGGGGTTACAGGGATGAGGCACCATGCCAGGCCTTCTAGTAGCTTTTGAATAATTACTTATTATTGTTGTCATTTTTATCGTTACAAGAATACTAGCCTTTTAGCCAGAAAAAGTTTTAATCCAGCCAAAGAATTTGCAAACTACAATTAAAACACATTTAAGCTTACAGTTTTTTTATAGATAATAATAGAAAAATAAAATTTTGCATATAAAATTTAGTTTGATAGCTAGTTTTGCAGGAACTGATTGAGAGAAAAAAAGACCAATGTTACCAAAATGATTTTCTGAGGACTAAACAGGGAGTTTCCCTGAGAGTAAGAGTAAAGTTTAACCTTTAAGATACAGTTTGAAGTGTGCCTTTTTGACCATTGCATGATAGAAAATATACTGAGAGTTGAAAAAGCATAATTTCTTTCTACTAAGTAGCCATGTAAACTAAGTAAATCATCTGATCATTTTGGGCATCAAGTTTCTTATTAGTGAAATGAGATCTGGAAAGGTGTATCCATCTCTGATATTCTCTAATTATGTTAGTATATATTGGGAAAGGAGTTAAGTGGGAACAGAAATTGATGAAATTTAGATTTGTATGCTTGATACAACATTTTGTGGCAGACATGTATTATGTTTTCTCACTCTTCGACCTTTTCAGTAACTTTCTGGGAATAACTATGTCTACCTCCCTAAGGTAAGCCATAAAATTAACTTTCCCAGTCTCACTGGTAGGTATGGCATGAACTGTGTGACGTAGATTCTGCCACTCATATTCGTTTTCAGGAAACCTCAATACGGACTGAACAAAGAAGCAGGCTGCATGCACTCAGATTGTTTCCATGGAGTTGATGGTGGAGGTATCTGGTGTTCAGAGGCAATAATAACTGTTGAAAAATAGCTCTGCTGATGCAGTAATGGTATTGGTGCTATGCCACTAACAGTTGCAATAGAGAAAAGCCCTTGGCACCAAAGAATCCAGTGAGAACTGCAGCAGGTTTTCCTCACCTGACCAATTCCGTAGTATGGCTTGTAGACTTTATTCTTGAGAAGTTTAACCATTAACTTGATTCTTTATTCATCCCCATTCCTTTAATAAATTACTGTTTCACTTTATGAGTCAGAGTTAGCTTCTGGTGTTTTCAAATAAGAACCCTGAAATAGCCATATGGTTTACTGTTTACTTGCTTTAGTCCTGTCTTATGCCAGACACAATAGCTAGAATGTCAGTTACCCTTCCTTCCATCGTATATCCCTGTCATAATTTGAACTTTTCTTACATACTTCGCTTTGTTTATATGACACTCTTTCTTAGTGTATAACCCCAATTACTTTTTTCACTTGCATTTTTTGTACGGTTTTACTCACTGTAACAGTTGCAAAAATAGCCTTTCCCTTTTTCCTTATCCTGGTTTTATTTCTAATTTTAGCATATTAGATTTGTTAATATTACTAAATTGATTGAATGATAATGAAACTTGATTCTTTCTCTCACAAACATACACACAACCCTTCCTGTACAAACAGTACTTAATTAGCCTGATCTTTTCAGAGTGGCTAGCAATAAAAATAGTGAGGGTACCCACACATTGGACAATTCTCAGAATAGAGGAATCTTTGTTAAATCTTTGGTTTACTTTAAATAATTTATATGGTTTTTGGTGAGTTGCCGTTTAGGAAAACTGATACTTGACAAAGCTGTGGTGTGTTTCATCTTGAAATAAGGTTCTCTACATTGGCAGATGAGCTGCAGGCATACCTGTTAAGTTTTTCTTCTGTAGACAAATGGTTCTTAGAGTATGATTCCTGGACCACCAACATCACATCACATAGGAACTTGATAGAAGTGCAGATTCTTAGTCCCTCTGTGAAACTTTCTGAATTAAAAAACTCTGAGGGTAGGGCCAAGCAAATCTGTATTTTAACAAGCACTGTACATGATTCCGATATACGTTAAAGTTTGTGAATCACTGCTTTTGACTAGGGTTTGCAGACTATGACTTGTGAGTCAAATCTGGCACGTAGCCTGCTTTTGTAAGGTCTGTTGCTCCTCTCTGCCGAAGCAGCATACATTAATACTGTTGAACTCAGGTGTGGCCAGGCGACTTTCTTTTATCTTCTGTGCATAACCTTTAAGAATCAGAGTAATGCTTTCACTATCATGGAAGCCTGTGTGGAAATGGAACCTCTTTGAGCTTTAAAGGAAGCCTCTGTTGCCAATCCAAAATCGATTATGTTGTATAAGCAAGAAGTAAACCATTGCTGAATTAAGCTGCTGAGAATTTTGAGTTCTTTGTTACTATAGCATAACCCAAAAACGTTTGCTCTTCTGACTAAGAAGTGTATAAATCCCTGTGGTCGAGAATCAGATAAAGCAAGTGATATAGTTTAGACGTGCCCTCCAAATCTCATGTTGAACATGTTGAAATGTAATCCCCAGTGTTGGAGGTGGGGCCTGGTGGGAGGTGATTGGATCCTGGGGGCAGGTTTCTTACTAATGGTTTAGCACCATCCTTTTACTTCTGTCCTCACGATAGTGAATTATTTATCATGCGATCTGATGGTTTAAAGGTGTGTGGCATCTCCCCCTCTCCCTGTATCACCCTTGCTCTCTTCATGTGACATGCCTTGTTCCATTTTGCCTTCTGCTGAGAGTAAAGCTCCCAGTAGCCTCCCCAGAAGCTGAGCAGATTGCTGCACTATGCTTGTGCAGCCTGCAGAACTGTGAGCCAATTAAACCTCTTTTCTTTATAAAGTACCCAGGTATGTCTTTATAGCAACATAAGAATGGCCTAACTCAGCGGGGAATTGACTAACAAAGTTGCCTTCTTCTGAAAGAATCTAAGGCTCTATATGTGTTGTAGATTGGATTACCTGGGAAGCAGACTCTGAGAGGGAGTTTATTTAGTGTGCCAAATGTTTGTTAAGGAGTGCTCTTGGGATTCATACTTGTAAAAGAGAGGAGATGGAAGCAGGATTGGTCAGAGAGAAGTCAAGCTGCAGTGCATGCCCAATGACAGTCTTAGTTAAGCCCCAGGGAACTTTGGAACTAAAATTGACCTTCGGAGTTGTCCCCATTTGGCTGAGATGGCCAGACCTTTATACCTCCATCAGTCAGTCATTGGATGTTGATTGCCCCTTGTATTAGTTCTTTCTCAAGATGCGAATAAAGACATACCCAAGACTAGGTAATTTATAAAAGAAAGAGGTTTAATTGACTCAAAGTTCCACAGGGCTGGGGAGGCCTCAGGAAACATACAATCATGGCAGAAGGGGAAGCAAACATGCGCTTCTTCACATGGCAGCAACAAGGAGAAGTGCCAAGCAAAAGAGGGGAGAGCCCCTTACGCAACCATCAGATCTTGAGAGAACTCACTCACTATCATGAGAACAGCATGAGGGTAACTGCTCCCATGGTTACATTACCTCCCACTGGGTTCCTCCCATAGAAACCGGACAGGGTTTAATGTTACTTTTCCAAAGTAGTGCCAATTTAGGCAGATAGTGAGAATTTAAAGAAAACTGGAAAATACTAATTGCAAAAGTGTTTTTCTCTCTAGAAAACTTGAGATTTAATTTAGAAAAGAGGCAGTTTTTATCCTTGATGTATTTATGTTCTTATAATGAAAGAGAACTTAAGAAATACTGAATGCAGCCCTGGGACACAGGAACTTAATTTTAAACATTTTAAATTGAATGAAATTGTTTATTAGTAGGTTTCCGGTTTCATAGTCACATTTGTGCTATGGACTTGGTAGAGACTTGTAATGAGTCACAAAAATATCTATTTGAAAGTTACATTTAATTTTATGCAGGAAGAAGAATAATTGTGGTCATAAAGTTATTGTTCATGATAAGCCAGTATATGAATTTCCTGATGTTTATTTTAAGCAAATAGATTTAAATTTCTGTCATTGAAGACGAACATGCTCCTGCAAGTCCCATGTGTTCGTATTCTAGGAGCTCCTGTTAGAGTAAAATACACATTTTTAGGTGTTGATTATGCAAAGATGTTCTCATAAAAAGGCTCATTCTCCATAGTACACATGTTAGAATTGAGATAGTAATGCCAGCTTACCTGAGTACTTCACAAGGTTGTGAAGATTAAATGAGGTGAAGTATGTGGAAACCTTTGAACTAACTATAAATATTAGTTGCTTCTCAGAGATAAAACAGGTGTCATTAATTTAATTTGAGTAATTCTACCATTTTTATAAAGATACTCTCTGATCTTACAAAAGGTGTATATTATTTTCTTTCCTGTATCTCTTAGAATTGTTTTTATACCTTAACTATTTACCATGTCCTTTTTATAGTTAGTCACTTTTGGAGCAACTAATGATTAGAATGGTAATAAATTACATTTTTTTACTAGTATAAAAAGCTGATAGAACTAATAGAAACTGAAAACTTAAGTTTGGTACAAATAGTTTTGTTATATTTTGTAATTACCTGATATTATAATCAAATTATATACAGTCATACACCACACATAACATTTCAGTCAACAACAAATCTCATAATTGATGGTGATCCCAGAAGATTATTACATAGTCTTTTTACTGTACATTTTTTGGTGTTTTGTTTGTTTTGTTTTGTTTTGTTTTGATATAGGGTCACTCTGTTAGGCTGGAGTGCAGTGGCACAATCAAGGTTCATTGCAGCCTTGTCCTCCTGGGTTTGTCAGCCTCTCAAGTAGCTATTATTCCTTTTATATGTTTAGATATGCTTAGATACACAAATACTTGCCATTGTATTATAGTTACCCACAGTGTTCAGTACGGTAACATGCTATACAGGTTTGTAGCTTAGGAGCAATAGGCTATACCATCTAGGTTTGTATAAGTACACTCTATGATATTCTCACAATGACAAAATTGCCTAACAGTGCGTTTCTCAGAACATATCAGTGTCATTAAGTGACACATCACTATAATTTGTATAATAAAAGTTATATATATAACACATCTAAAGAGAATAAGATACATTTTAGTTTATGGAAAACAGCTTATTAGAAATACATTTTTTGTGTTAGTCAGTTTACTTTCAGTAATATATTTCTCCCTGAAATGAAAATTAGCACTGTCCCTTAAGCTGTGTTCAAGTTATGAAGAATTTTTATACCAGCTCATTTGTGATTTGTCACAAAATATTAAAGAATTACTAGATAGAAATCTGCCGTCTTAATGCCAAAATTGTTAGATATTGAAGACCAGGTTTATGTTTGTATTTAGGAGGATTGGTATAAAGTTGGGGCACTCCACTCCATCCCAACTGTATGTCCTTAGTTGAATATTCAGCCTCTCTGTGCCTCATTTTCTTCATTTGTAAAAAGAGATCGTAATGATAACAGCTACCTTGTACAATTTTTGTGAGAATTAAAGGAGACAGTCCATGTAGGGTCCTTAGAACAGCATCTGGCAAAGAGTGGGAACTTGATAAATGCTATTTTTATTTGATCTTATCCATGTATGAATAAATTTAATGTTCTAATATTGTGGTAATCTTAGATACTAGTCTGCAAGTAAAAAATTATTGCACTGTATTTTTTCAGGTTTCAAAATCAAAAGGAACACACCAAGCTGGAAAAGAAGAGGGTAAAAGTACTATTCTTGCAACAACAGAAGTAGCTAATAATAACTGTTTTCAGAAACTAAATACAGTTCAACCCTCAAATGTTTTTGAGATACAACTTTTTAGAAATGTATTTTGAGTAATTATTAAAAAGACTGAATTAGGTGCCTCGTTAGCGCAGCGCGTCAGTCTCATAAAAAGACTGAATTACAAATACTCTTTAAGTAAATGCAGTTTTATTATTTTCAGGCATATGTAGTAACTCCTATTACATTGACGTGTATCAAGCAGCTTAAACTAGGCTATTCTGAGGTAGCAAATCCTGAGACTTTTAAGTGCCCACAACACAGGTTTTTTTCTTAGTTATGCTACATATTCCTTGTGGGTCAGTTATAGCTTTGTTCTGTTTTCTTCACTCTAAGATCCAGACTGATTGGGCAGGTTCTTTCTGAAACTTTGTTGGTTGTCATGGCAGAGAGCATAGCAAGCTAGTTCTTGTCTCTTAAAGCTTTTGCCCAAAATTGACACATGCCACTTCCATTCACATTTCATTATCTAAAGCAGGGGTTGGCAAACTTTTCCTGTAAAGTACCAGAGAGTTCACTTTTTCTTTTTTTTTTTAATTTCACATATAGTCTCTGTCGCATAGTTTTTTTTACAATTCTTTTAAAAAATGTAAAACCTTTCTTAGCATGCTGGCTGTACAAAAAAAAAAAAAAAAAAAAAAAAGATCACATGCCACATTCAGTTTGCAGCCTGTAGTTTGCTTACTTCTGATCTAAAAGCAAGTCTTACGGCCAAGCCTGATATCAACAGTGAGGGGCAGTGAATAATTGTAAACAGTATTCCATACCATGAATTCTACGATTAATATCTGTATATTTACATTATGATTTGCATATCAGTAGTTTGTAAATAAATTTCTGCCTTTATAGTACATGAATTTGCTCTCTTGAGGTAACAGTCTCTTT
>PVKP010015737.1:0-49776 GCA_004027715.1 Plecturocebus donacophilus | reverse complement strand
GTCTAGCCTGTTTTATGCAGCGTTTTAGCCACGGAGGGGGTTGGACTAAATCCATTCATTGGTTAATGTATGGAAACTGGTCAAGGTGTCCAGGAGTTTCTGCGACCATTTTCCATACAGCCTGGGTAATTTTTGGGTCATAGGTCCCAGTATCTGGCCACCCAACTCCAAAAGATGGCCATTCTAATTTACATAAAGAACGGAGTTTTCCAGGGGTTAATTTTACCCCATGTTGGCCTGAGAACCCAACCTTGAAGTTGGCCGTCATGCATTGGAGGGGGGTACAAGGCTGGGAGCTAGACAACCCCATTTTTTGTTGTTGTTGTTGTTTTTATGCCAAATTTCCCCAAGAGATTACACTAATTTAAAACTGGCCTCGCTGAGGATTTGAACTGACAACCTTGCAGTTGCAGATGCTGCACCTTGAGGCAGTGCGGCCTGCCTGACAGCTGGGCGGGGCTGGCCGGCAGAGAAAGAAAAAAAAAAAAAGCTTTTTGTGTCAGTTTAAAACTGAGCTTGCAGCCGCTGGGCCGACTGCGAGTTCCCTGCCCCTGCAGCTTTTGGTCGCCTTGACACAGGGACCCTAAAAAGCATTAAATTCCTCTCTCCTCTCTTTCTCCTCTCTCTCTCTTCTCTGTCTGCTCTCTCTCTCTTCTCTGTCTACTCTCTCTCTGTTTACTCTCTCTTCTCTGTCTACTCTCTCCCTTCTCTGTTTACTCTCTCTTCTCTGTCTACTCTCTCTCTTTTCTCTTTACTCTCTCTTCTCTGTTTCTCTCCCTTCTCTGTTTACTCTCTCTCTGCTCTGTTTCTCCTCTCTCCTCTGTCTACTCTCTCGTTTCTTTTGACAGAAGAGACAGTTACTCATTTTTTACCCTAAGTGGGCAAAGAGGGGTGGTAGTTTCTTATTTAAAGTTTGATTCCCTAAAACAGAGAAAAAAAACTACACCCAAGTCGTCGGGGATAGAATTTTTTCTTGGACATGAAAAAAAAGGAAGAATGAGGCCTCAATGATAGAATAAAAAGAAGAAAAGGAAATTGAACAGAATTATTTCCAGGGGTGTACATTCAATTAGAGTTCCTTGAAGTCAGTGGTCACTTAGCCAATGGAAAATATTATCCACCTCAAGAGCCACAGGTCTAAACCACTGTGTATCAGCCAACAGGAGTCTAACAGAACTGGGGAATTTACAATAAAGACAGAACCACATACAGGATTGACAAAGGATGGGTCCCCCCAGATGGGAGACCAGTCTGATGCCTGCCCGGCCACGTCCCCGGAGGGATGTTTCAGAGCGTCTTAGCTAAGGTGTACCCGTATAAACCCCGGGCCTGGTCACCTCCGAAGTTTTAGTCCTGAGATGAATCACCGTTATGCCTTATGACGTCCGTGGAACCATGGGTGAAGGCCCTCACAAGCCCCGTAGCCTTCCAGCCGTGGGACTACGTATATACACACTCACTCTCTCACTCACACTGAGGTATGGAAAACAACTGAAAACTAATACCAGAGCCTCTGCACAATCAGAGGTTACAGAATTACCAGAGCCTCTGTACAATCAGAGGCAACCTGAGCCTCTGTAAGGTAACCTGAGCCTCCAGAGAGGTGACCTGAGCCTCCAGTGAGGCAGCCTGAGTCTACAGTGAGGTAACCTGAGCCTCTGGAGAGGCCACCTGAGCCTCCAGTGAGGCAACCTGAGCCTCCGGAGAGGCCACCTGAGCCTCCAGTGATGTCTCATGGTAGGCTTGCCTGGTCAGAGTTGCAAAGACCGCGTCCGATCCCCCAACTCAGGCGCCCCTGATGGACCGGTCCCCAGACCTGACTTACCTCCAGAGGTTCCCGGGACCCTGAGGAATTTCGGGTGAATGTCGGCCGGGCAGTCGCTCCTCCTCCATGGGGCTGGAACTCTGGGGCCCTGGAACATCTCAGGGGGCGCCTACCCTAGAGGTCCCCGAGGTGGGAGCGGCTGCCCGGGTGAGACTCTGAGACGGCTTTTGTCTGGTGATGGATGAAGATAAATCTCGCTGGCGCCTCCAAAATGGTGTAGTGAACCGAGCATAGAAAGTCAACACGAAGACAAAAGTATGCCAAATTGCAGGGTCTTTATTGCCCGTGGCCACGGAGGACTCACGTCTCTCCAACCCATGGCCCCGAAAAGCAGGTGTTCAGACCTTTTATACCTGTAAAAATCACCTTGGGAGTGAGGGTGAGGGGCGAGAGGAGGGAGTGGTGAATCCTGTCAATCATCTTCTGGGTGGAGATGAGGATTTTGGGCGGGGGTGGGGGTGAGGGCTTCAGACATTCAGAGGGCTGGTGAATTTGCAAATCACCTTATGGGCAGAGGGGGTGAGGGTGTGGGGCTGCAGACATTCCAAGGGTCAGGGGACTTTTGATATTCTGATTGTTACTTAAGCGGTTCACAAAAGTCAAGATAAGCGTTTGTTTACACATTGTCTGGGTAGGATGGAAATTACAAGTCGCAGGGGCCAAGATGGCGTGGGTTTGGACTGCTTGCCTGTCACATTAGCAGAGAGAGCAGTTTAAACAGAAGCCAGGTATGGCTGAGCTATGCAGTTTTATGGGGCTTTTACCATGTCACATAAGGTATGTATTGGTTTGGCCTGGAAAGGCTGGACATCTTGAATTCACATGCTGTCAAGTGATGCTATAGTTAGCTTGGAATTTAGTGTCTTCCTGTTAAAAAGGGTCTGTTCTGTCAGTCTTAAAGTCTGTTTTAATGTTAATGCTGGTCAGTTTTGCCTGAAGGCCAAAGGGAGGAAAGTATAATGAGGCATGTCTGACTCCCTCCTTCCCATCAAGGCCTGAACTAGTTTTTCTGGTTTCTTTGGAATCCCCTTGGCCAAGAGCACAGACCATGCAGTCATTTCGGAGACTTAGAATGTTAGTTGGTTTACACATTTAAGATTCCTTCATGTCTTTTCATGGCCTGATTACACATTTCTTTTTAGCACTGAATAGTATTCTATCATCTGGATGTACTAGCTTATCCATTCACCTACTGAAGGACATCTTGGTTGCTTCCAAGTTTTAGCGATTATGAATAAAACTGCCATAAACATCCATAAGTAAGTTTTTATGTGGACATAAGTTTTCAAGTCATTTGGTTTCAAGTCATTTGGATAAATACCAAGAAGCGTGGTTGCTGGATTGCATGGTGAGAGTGTTTTAGTTTTATAAGAAACTGCCAAACTGTCTTCCTAAATGACTGCACCATTTCCCACCAGTAGTGAGTGAGTTTCTGCTGCTCCATGTCCTTGCCAGCATCTCGGGGGGTGGCCTGGGTTTTGTCCATTCTGATAGGTGTCTGGCAGTATCTTGTGGCTGTCTTAATTTGCATTTCCCTGATGACAGATGTTGTAGAGCATGTTTTCTGATGCTTATTTGCCATCTCCATGTCTTTGGTGAAGTGTCTGTTAAGGTCTTTTGCTCATCTTTTTTATAGGGTTGTTTTCTTATTGTTGAGTTATAAGAGTTCCTTGTATATTTTGGACAACAATCCTTTATCAGATGTGCCTTTTCCAAATATTTTCTCCCAGACTATGGCTTTTCCTGTCATTTTCTTGAATGTTTTATTTGTATTCCACATTCCTGAGGGACATACCCCAATAATGACAGTAGCTCACTCTGTCTGGAGAGTTTTTATGAAAAGGGATTAGGCTTAGATGTGAACCTCCTGAGACCTGTATGCATGCTACCACATTTAGGAACCACTCTGCCCAGACCAGTGCAGTAATTTGAGTCTAAATTTTATATTTTTTAATGTTCAGTTACACCATTCAGGCATTCAGGTATGATTTTTCTCTTTATTCAAATCTTATTTTTAATGTAATTTAGTAAGGAAACTTGTGACTTGTTCTTTTGGACAATTTTAAATGTTCTTGTGAATGGTATTTCTTTTTCTTTTGTCTAACTGTAATAAAGTTACTTATTTTTATGTCTTTTATATCCAGCCATTTTTAAAATTAGGTGTAATTGTTCTTTGATGCTCTCCCATTTTCTAGTTATGTAGTCATTGTCTAAAAGTAATTACATAGTCTATAATTAAATATATATATTTAGCACATATTTAATTATATAATGATAAAAATTATATTTTCCTTTCCAGCAACTGTAACTTTTATTTTTGTCTTATGTGTTGTCTTGATTAGAACTTAACAGTTAGTAGTCAGTGAGTAGCAATGTTAGAGGCTGCCCAGTCATCTTCCTGACTTCAGTGGGTTGTGCCAACTAGAATGTCATTTATTTTGATAGTACTGTGACATGGTAAAATCCCCATAAAACTGCATACCTCAACCATACCTCAGCTTTCTGTTGAAACTGCTCTCTGTAACCCAAATATGAAAGGCAAGCAGTCCAAACCCATGCCATCTTGGCCCCTGCGACTTGTAATTTCCACCGTACCCAGACAATATGTAAACAAACGCTTATCTTGACTTTTGTGAACTGCTTAAGTAACAATCAGAATGTCAAAAGTCCCCTGGCCCTCGGAATGTCTGGAGGCCCTCACCCTCATCTTGCCCAGGAATCCACTGGAATGTCCGGAGCCCCTCACCCTCATCTCCGCCCAGGAGGTGATTTACAGAATCGACTAGCCCTCAATGTCTGAAGCCCCTCACCCCCACCCCCGCCCCTCACCCTCACTCCCGAAGTGGTTGTACGGGTATAAAGGTCTTGACACCCTCCTTTCAGGGCTATGGGTTGGAGAGACGTGAGTCCTCGTGGCCGCCGGCAATAAAGGGCCTGCAGTTTGGCATACTTTTTTCTTGGTGTTGACTTTCTATGCTCGTTCCATTATAACAGTACAGATTCAGTATCTCTAATCAACAATCTGAAATGCTCCAAAATACAAAACTTTTTAAATGCTGACATGCTTAACAAAATGCTCATTGGAGCATGTTGGATTTTGGATTTTCAGATTAGGGATGCTCAACTGGTACAATATAAATATTTCAAAATCCAAAAATACCTGAAATAAATAGTTCTGGTTCTAAGCATTTCAGATAAGGGGCTCTCAAACTGTACTTTCAGTGTGCTAATATAGACGATATTTACATGTGTAATGTATATAGTCATAGTTTTAATCACAGATTTCCTAATTTTACTTTTTTTCTGTCTGAATGATCAGTGAACATTTACAAGTAATGTGAAAAATGTACATTCTGTTGCTGGAGTGTTCTATAAATATCTGTTAGGTCTTAGTTTGTAGTATGTTTCCACATCTTCTGTTGTTAATCTTCTATCAGTTATTCAAAGTGGCATACCGAAATCTCTGTGAATATTGGATTTTTCTAGTTTTCCCTTTATGTCTATCCATTTTTGTTTCTTGTATTTTGTTGCTCTGTTACTATGTACATATAAGTCTTTGTTATATCTTCCTGTGGGCTGATGCATTTATTATAATGAAACTCATTATATTTAGCAACATTAAAAAAATTTTTTTAATGTTTTATCTGTTTACATAGTCACTTTAGCTTTGTTGTGGTTGCTGTTTGCATATCTCTATTTCCTTCTTTTCACTTTCAGTCTGCTTTTACCTTTGATTCCAAAGTGTGTCTCCCATAGGCAGCATTTAGTTGGGTTGTATTTTAAAAATCCTATGTGACAATATCTGCCTTTGATTGGAGTTTTAATCCATTCACATTTAATATTATTAGTAGGGTTGAGTTTACATCTGCCATTTCCCTTTTTGTTTCTGTATGTCATATGCCTTCACTTTGTTCCTTTACTGTTTTGTGTTGTGTATATTTTTAAATGTAACATTTTCATTTCTTATTACCTTACCATCTATAGCCATTTTCTCAGTCTCATACAGCTTTGCCTTTACCCACATCTTTTGTGGTGTTATTGGCAAATGTATTACATATACATTACATTTCTGTGTAATATATGCCTATTCTTCTATGCAATTGCTTTATAAATCAGTTTTGAGAAGAAATAAAAATGCATCCAAACTGTATTTTATAATTACATAATTACCATTACCGGTACCCTTTGTCTTCTCGTGTGCATATGAATTGCTGTATGGAGTTCCTCATTTGCAGTCAGAAGTTGTTCTTTTAGTGTTCCTTGTAATGTGGGTTTGCTAGCAAGAATTTCAGATTTATTCATCTAGGAAAGTCAGTACGTTACCTTCACTTTTGAAAGATGCCTTTGCTGGGTATAGGATTCTTGATTGAGAATTTTTTTTTTTTTCATTGAGTGCTTTGATTGTGTTATTCCACTGACTTCCAGTCTTCATTGTTTTGACTGAGAGTGAGCTGTTAATCTTATTGGGGCTTCCTTTATAAGTTATTGGTGATTTTTCTCTTGTAATTTTCAAGTTTATCTCCTTATCTTTGGGTGGCATAATAAAGATTACATCTGGTCTTTGTCTCTGTTTCCTGGCAGAGAGGTTTAAAAACCCTTGAGATTTCCTGAGTGAGAAGAGTGTCATCTTATGCTAATGAAGTGACTTGACCTGGGCCTCTAGATAGCTTCAGGATAGGAGTGTTGTCTTATGCTGATAAAATGACTTGAGGTGGGCCTCTAGATAGCTTCAGGATGGGGGCTGGTTATCAGAAAGACAAACATGTGATTAGAGTGTTGGGATTTTTCAGCTGCCAGACCTGTGAGGTAAGAGGGGAATTGGAGACTGAGTGCAGTCATGTGGCCAATTATTTAATCAATTATGCATACCTAATTAAACCCCAGTTAAAACTCTGGATGCTGAAGCTTATTGGAGCTTCCTGGTTGGTCAACACACTGGCATGCTAGGTGAGTGACACACCCTGATTCCCTGGGGAGTGGGCATAGCTCTGTGCTTCCTCCTGGAGGTCATCTCACATGTGTTTAAATGTGGTTGCTTGCTTTGTCACCCAGGCTGGAGAGCAGTGGCACAATCTTGGCTCACTGCAACCTCCACGTTCCAGGTTTGCCCTTAGCAGTTCTCACCTTGACTTTTTCCTTTAGCTTAGTGATTTTGGAGACCCAAGATTTATTTTCTTTACACAGAACTTATGTTCAAAGGGAAACAGAGGATAAAGGTTTGGAAAATTTGCAGCCTGACAATGTAATAGAAAAGAAAATCCATTTTCTGGGGAGAAATTCAAGCCAACTGCAGAAATTTGCATAAGTAACAAGGAGCCAAATGTTAATCACCAAGACAACAGGGAAAATATCTCCAGGGCATGTCAGAGACCTTTGTGGCAGCATCTCCCATTCACAGTCCTGGAGGCCACTAGGAAAAAATGGGCCAGATGAGCCAGGTCTGGGGTCCTCCTGTTGTGTGTAGCTTGGTACTTGGTGCCATTTCTCCCAGCCACTCCAGCCATACGGAAAAGGGGCCAACGTACAGCTGAGGCCATTGCTTCAGAGTATGCAAGCCCAATCCTTGGCAGCTTCCACGTAGTATTGGTCCTGTTAGTGCACAGAAGTCAAGAATTGAGGTTTGGGAACCTCTGGCTAGATTTCTGAGGATTTATGGAAACCCCTGGATGTCCAGGCAGAATTTTGCTGCAGGAGCAGAGCCCTCATGGAGAACCTCTGCTCAGGCAGTATGGAAGGAAAATGTGGGGTTGGAGCCCTCACACAGAGTCCCCATTGGGGCATTGTCTAGTATAACTGAAAAAAAGGGCCACCAGCCTCAGATCCCAGAATGGGAGATCCACTGACAGCTTGCACCATGCACCTGGAAAAGCTGCACTCAGTATCACCCATGAAAGCAGCTGGGGTTGGGCAGGGGGCCATACCCTGCAAAGCCACAGGGCTGGAGTTGCCCAAGCTGGTAGGACCCCATCTCTTGCCTCAGCATGAGCTGGATGTGAACATGGAGTCAAAGGAGATCATTTTGGAGCTTTAAGATTTAATGAGTGCCTCACTGGGTTTTGGACTTGCATGGGGCCTGTGGCCTTTTTGTTTTGGCCATTTTCTTCCATTTGAAGCAAAAACAATTACCCAATGTCTGTATTCCCATTGTATCTAGGAAGTAACTAGCTTGCTTTTGATTTTACAGGCTCATAGGCAAAAGGGACTTGCCTTGTCTCAGATGAGACTTTGAATTTTAAGACTTTGGGCAACTGTTGAGAAGGCATAATTGTGTCTTGAAATGTGAAAAAAAAATGAGATTTGGGAGAGGCCAGAGGTGGAATGATATTATTTGGTTCTGTGTTCTCATTCAAATCTCATCTTGAATTGCAATTCCCATAATCCCTATGTATCAAGGGCAGGACCTGGTGGGAGGCGATTGGATCATGGGGACAGTTTCCCGTATGCTATTCTTGTGATAGTGAGTTCTCTCATGAGATCTGATGGTTTTATAAGGGGGTCTTCCCCCTTCACTCATTTGCCATCTGTCTTGCCTGCTGCCATATAATATGTGCCTTGCCTTCTGCCTTCCACTCTTACTGTAAGTTTCCTGAGGCCTCCCCAGCCATTGGGAATTGTGAGTCTATTAAACCTCTTTTCTTTGTAAATTACGCAGTCTCAGGCAGTTCTTTATAGCAATGTGAAAATGAACTAATAACACATATTATCTGTAGCACTCTGTCTTCAAGTTCACTTAATTTTTTCTTCTTCAAATTAAAATCTGTGAAGCCCGTCTAGTGAATTTTTTTTTCTCTATTATACTTTTCATCTCTAGAAATTCCAATTGGTTCTTTTTGATAATTTCTGTGTATTTACTGGCATTCTGTCTTTCATGCAACATTGCCATCATACCTTACTTTACTTCTTTATCATACTTTCCTTTAGTTTTGTGAACATATTTGTAATGGTTCTTCAAAGCCGTCTTCTGTCAAATCCACAAATCCGGCAGTTTGTGTTGCCTGCTGTTGTTTTCTGACGTATGGGTTATACCTTCCTTTTTCTTTAGCTGCCTCAAAACTTTGTGTTGGAAACTGGACACTTTATATATTTTATTTTTAAACTCTAAGTTAAGTAGTACATGTAGAGGTTTGTTACAGAGGTAAACTCATGTCACAAAAGTTTGTTGTATAGATTATTTTGTCACCCAGGTATTAAGCCTAGTACCCATTGGTTAGAAACTATTTTGGATGATACATTGTAGCAACTCTGGGTACTGACTGTTCCACCTTTGACATTCCTGCTGTTGTTACTTGCTTCTCGATTTGCTTAGTGATTGGCTGGATTATGTTAGAGAAGTCTACTCTCCACCCTGCCGCCAGTGGTGTGTAGCTTCTGATGTGGCTCCTGGTGAGGCAAGGCCCCTCTTACTTGGGATGGCAGAGGCATGAGCAGGCTTTCTTCTCTGTCCCATACCATTTGCAGCTGCTAAAGTCCAGGAATTGCTGCTCATTGCTCTGTGGTTTAAAAAATGTCCTGGGGCATACATTGCTCTACAGATGAATCCAATAAAATTGTGGTTTATTTGAAGGAGTAGTTTGAGGTACCTGCTTGCTGTTTGGGTAAGAATCCTTCTGACCCCAAGAAGGGTTCTTCAGCTGTCTTATTTCCTGGTTCTTCCCTTAATGCCAGCAGCCTACAGGTTAGCCGGTGTCTCGAATCTCCTTTTGATATGGCTTGGCTCTGTGTCCCCACCCAGATCTCATCTAGAATTGTAAGCCCCGTAATCCCCACATTGCTGAGGGAAGGAAGTGATTGGATTATGGGGGTGGTTTCCCCCACCCTGTTCTCATGATAGTGAGTTTTATGAGATCTGATGGTTTTAAAAACGGCAGTCCTTCCTGTGCACACTCGTGCTCCCTCCTGCTGCCTTGTGAAGAAAGTGCCTGCTTCCCTTTTGCCTTCTGTGATTATAAGTTTCCTGAGGCTTCCCAGCCATGCTTCCTGACAAGCTTGCAGAACAC
Organism: Plecturocebus donacophilus; assembly: GCA_004027715.1. Taxonomy (NCBI): domain Eukaryota; kingdom Metazoa; phylum Chordata; class Mammalia; order Primates; family Pitheciidae; genus Plecturocebus; species Plecturocebus donacophilus. The sequence goes on along the minus strand of PVKP010015737.1, from coordinate 39,954 downwards.
TGAATCAGTTAAACCTCCTTTTTAATAATTACCCAGTCCCAGGTATTATATTTTATAGCAGTATGAGAATGGACTAATACCTCCCAATTGCACTTCATGACAAATTCCAATGCTCGTAAGAGCTCCTGTATGTTTAAACTTCTCCACATTCTTCAAATGAGGTGGGCTTCTTTGGAAAGAGGTTATGTCTTTGACAGCTCTGAAGGCTAGTGCTGGTCCATAACTGTCTGCTTTATGTCCTGCTTCTCCATCAGAGGAATCTCTCAGCCAGAGCGCTGGCACTGGGGATGGAGATAAAGGCAAGCTGCTTTCCGAGCGACAGTAGTGCTCTGGGAGCTGAGCATTTGCTGTAGCGGGAGTCCTCTCAGCTTGCTTCTCCTAGGGTGGAACCATCACTTCTTAAGCCCAGGAAGGGTGATCAGGGCTCCACTGTTTTCAGTACAGCACATGCACAGCAAGGCCTCCTTCTTGTGAGTGGGGCTGGAATAAGGGAGTCCTCACCTCTCTGTAGCATTCAGCTGGGACTTAGCCTTAGCCACAGGCAGCTGGGGACAGCATGTGAGATGCTGAAGTCCCCAGCATGTGAGCTGCTCCTCCTGGGATGAAAACCATCCTGCTTGGAGCTGGAGTGAGAGGGAGTCTGTGCTGTTGGCTGTGGCTGTCATGAGTGGGTCTTCCTAACCCCTGATCAGGAAGGGCGAAAAGGGAGTAGTCTTGGTTGCTCATCTTCTGTACCAAATGTTTAAGAATTTTCTTGAATAGATACTTCTTCATTTACTGTTTGCTCTTTGGAGCATTTCCAGAGGTCCTACATGCGTTTTTGTTGTTGTTGTTTAAATAATTACAATTTTTTGCAGCAAAAACAGGGAAATCTGGAGTATCCGTTTCTTGAAAAAATAGCGTTCATGTGGATCTGCCCCTCTGCTGGTATGGCAGTGGAGAGAGGCCCTGCGGAATAGACGAGGAGGGAGGGGAGACCCAGAGCCCCTGGCCGATAGGCCACAGCGGTGTTCATGGCCACCTTCCCACACAACTCCCACTACCCTGCTGCTCAGGGCCCCCATCCTGGTTGGCGCTGGGTGAGGCCAGCAAGTTTGATTTTGGGTGTAATTTTAGGGTTTATGAGTTTTTCGTGTTCATCTGAGGGTGTTTGCATAGGAGCTCATGATTTCCCTTCTGTTACGCACAAGCCTGGGTTGTGAGAATAATCACTTTTCTTACTGTTGTCAACCGACAGCCTCAGTGAAACACTGACAGATACCATTGGTTTCTGTTGCCCACGCATTCCCCCTTCTTTGGCTGGAGAAGACCATCAGGCCTTTATGGAATGGGTGGAAGTTGATGGAAGCTGACCCTGGCTTCTGGCCATGGGTTAAGGTCCCATCTGAGGTATTTCTAGCAACCTTCCTGCACCTGCAGCCTGGATTTTGGTTCGCAGTAGTCATGGATTGTGTTTATTCATCAGGATTGCTTTTTCCAGTTTCATAAAATCAGAAGAGAAATTTTACACATCTTCAGTATTTTGAAAAACAATATTTATCCTTTTAAAATATCCTTCCCATCCCTGTTTCACAAGACTCATAATGAATCTGTTATTAAAACTGCTTTAGCACTTGGTGGCAGAGGTATTCGTAGACTTGTACAGTTAATGCACTTACAGAACTAATCCTTTTCAGTTCTTTACAAACCTGTTGAACAAAAGAATATTTGTACCAAGGAGGGCTATAGCAGGCTGCTTTAGGTCTGTGAATTCATTTGCAAGTAGGCAGTATTGGTAGTTTTTGGTTTTAGATTACATAAGTAATTCTAAATGTGTTAATTAATGTTTGTTTTTATCAGGCATACAAAATTATGTGGTTTTGTGTATTGTTTTTGTAAATCAACATGAATTCATCTTGTATGAAAGATTTTCATTTCATCAAAATACCTTGTTAAAAATGGTATGGAAAGTAAAAGTTCCCCTTTCCTATTCTCCAAACCCTTCTCCATATGAGTAATAATCATTATTAATATATACTTAGCTATTTAATTTTCAAATATTTATCTTAAAAAGGACATAGGTGAAAGTTTTTCAGAATGAGAAATGATCAATGACCCTCATGGGCTCAGAAGGAATTTGTAAATCTGGGTTCTGAAAATGCGAATGAGTGGAGAACACACATTCATTTGTCTCAATGACTGTCTTGAGTGCCAGTTTCTGGTGTGTTTGAAATGAACTGGCATCAAGATCTTCAGATTGACTGTTCTGAAATAAGTGGCAAAGAAATCTGTTGACCCAGACTGTGACCTCATGATCCTTACAGGAATGGCCAGTTTATGAAACAGGGCTGGAGCGGTGACTTCTTATTCCCAAAACTGCAGATGTTGAACACAAGGGGTTTTAAGGTTTGGACTATGTGTGAATCAGGGTTTGTAGCAGAGCCCAGAGTCTGTCTCTTTGAACATTCTGCAAACTGGATGTTTATTTCATCCCTCCTAAGGGGAAGGGGGCTCAATTCTCACTTCACTTGGTGAATGGGTTAGGGGCCCCTGGACTGCTCTAGGCCCTCCCCGTCACTCCCACTGACTTCAGGACTCTTGAAATAAATAATTTATTGCTGCATTCCCAGGTTAAAACTCAAGGAAAAACACTACCCAAAACATGCTGTCTGGAGCATATCAAAGGAAACACAAGACCTGCTGCTGTAGTGAGGCCTTTCTTGAGGCCAGTCCTCCTTTTCTTTTTAAAAGATATGGTAGCAGAAATTAACAGGAAGAACAACTCCTGGAGGTCACATGGTCAGCATCTGACAGATGAGGGAACTGATCAACCAGTGAATGATGGGGTTGCCGTCAGAACCCAGGGCAGGCTCGGGTGGATTGGGTTCTGGTGCGTTGCTAAGGATTCCGTGTTGCTGTGTGCTGAGGTGGGTGTGGGTTCTGGTGTGTGGCTCTGGATTCTGTGTTGGGGTGTGCTGAAGCGGGCATTGGTTCTGGTGTGTGGCCTGGGCTTAGGGACCCCAGAAGTGCTCCTGAAATCTGCTGCTCCTCCCAGCTGCACGTGGGCATTATCTGCCATGTGGTAGATGAGTGGTAGTCTTGCAGCACTTCTCATGCCCACACCTCGATCATGTCTATTCGTACACCTTCTAGGACTCCAACCTCTTCTGATTGCTCACTTGGCAGTGGAGAGGGATTCCCTTGTGTGTTCTCCGTGGAGGCGCATGTTAGAGCAGGGGCCCCAGAGGCTCGTGGTGGGATGGAGCCTCATCTCCAGGGTCATCTGATGCGATGTGCAGCAGCCAGCCAGGTGCTACAGGGAAACTGGTGTGGTCAGTGGAGAACACACAACTGAAAGTGTGGGTTCTACTGCTAGCCCAGAGTGGTGTCTGAGGGGTGAAATTCCTGAAACATTCTATGCAGAAATGGGAGATGAAGCTTGTCAGGAAGAAGGCTGGCCTCTTCAGGACTACTGTGGTGCGGGTGGCGATTGGCTGTGAGTGGAACTGCCTAGCAGGTGGCCAGATGCTTGAGTGTGAGATTTGTGGGGCTCAGACTCTGGGTGGGTCCTGACACTTCCTCATCCCGAGGGCGGGTGAAGTCAGAAAGGAGAGGGAGCGGTTCCCTCTGCGCATTGCTGCGCTACCTAGAGGATTAGGGCGTTTCTGTATCCCACAGTAAGAACGAAATAGAAAAGAGAGATTTGAAGGCAAACAAGTGGGAGAAGTTTGAGCCACTGGGCTAGCAGATACCCGTGAAAGCTGCAGGGGTGTTGGTATGCAGAGGTGAGCTGTATGCAGGCCACGTGCACTGAGTCTCTGGAGAGTGTGTGTGGTGTGTATTGGGGCTTCTGAAGATTATATTTTAAGACACTTCTTTGGGTAGTGGTTTTATTTGCTAGAGTGTTACAGATTTGCCTTTAGATCTGAGGCCTAAATTCAGATTTCTTCTCTGTCTTCAACTCTTCTTTTAATTGCAAGTTAGTTCTATAGGAGGTGAAAGAGTTAGGTGTTGGTGACCCAGTGGTCTTAGGGCCTGAAGCTGTATCCCTTTTACAAAAATAAAATTCTTTAACATTTTTAAAAATTTGTTTAGAAAATGAATATGTCTATGTGAAAAGTTTCAAATATTAAAATTAATAAGGAAAAATTAGTCACTACATGTTGTTAATGAAGTGTGTGAAAGCCATATTTTAGGATCAGATCTTCTGAGAACTCACTACCATGAGAATACCACGAGGGCAATCTGCCCCCGTGATCAGTCACCTCCTATCAGGTCCCTCCCCTGACACCTGGATTACAATTTGACATGAGACTTGTGGGGGACACAGAGCCACACCATAACTCAGCTTTAGACACACAGGTGGTGTGTGGCGCAAACAGCATGTTGGGGTGGTGATGACAGATGAAGACAGGAGGTGGCAAGTCCATGGACAGGGGAGGCACAGGCTTGTGCCCGCGGTGTTGGGACAGGGCAGGCCTGGAAATGGTGAACATAGACAGTAGCTCAAGCCCCGCTTTGCTTCCTGGCCATTTGCGTGAGCCAGGTCCCCTAAGGTCATGAAGCTTCACTGTGTCTGTCCCATGGGACGTTGCTCAGCGTGAGGGACGTGGTGGGTAGGGATTGTGTTGCACAGTGCTGGGGACATAATGACTGCACGTAGTCCTTCCTCCAGAGTCCAGAGGCGTCAGCCTGTAGAACTGTGTTCTTCGTTGAGACCTCTTGATAGGATCCTGCCACATGCCTGGTCATGTCATGACCCTGAGCCTCAAACAGTTCTTTACCAGATGCGCATGCAAGTGCGCCAAAGCTGGCAGCATGACATGGGCTGTGCGGAAGGCTTTGGCATGGGTACTGCCATCATGCTCCCATCCTAGTACCTGCTTCGTAAACGCTCACATCTCTCCAGTCACAGCTGGAGGAAGGCTGTCTCTTGGTCTGTAGGCATGGACCTCTGCCCAGACGGGAGTAGAGAGTCTGGCGTATGGGAAGTGAAAACGGGACTCCTTGGTCCTTGGTTAGTTTTCAGGGATATCTTGGCACCTTACCCCTTCCTGAGGCTGTGTTATGCCCCGGAGACTCCAAGCATTGCACCCGGCAATCACTGAGTTACCTCAGTGGGTGGCTAAATTGTATTCATTATCCTTGTTTTGTATCGGTGTTCTCCCGAAGCATCATTTCAGCTTTCAGGATTGCTTTATTTTTGTATTATATGTTTAACAATTCAAAGTACTCTAAAGCTAGCTCCCCCATGAGAGACCCTTCCCAGACCTGGCAATGTGATGATGAATCCTGGGGAATGTCAATCAGTGAATGTGAAGGGTCCTCAACACTGGCCAGATTTTCAGGAGGTGTTTTTCTCCATTTTTTCTTCTTAGTAATAGATTTCATTGCATCCACGATGCTATTAATTATATCTTGATTTCAGAAATGAAAAAAATTGTACAAAATCATTTGTTTACAGTCAACAAAATTATTTCTTCTCAGACATCTAGACTTAGGTTAGGGCAAGGATCACTGCCTCCATGGAGATGCTGACGCTTAAAGGTAGGGGCAGAGTTGTTTCAGGGATCCTCGGAGAAGCCCCCCTTGCAGGGGACTTCTGATAACAATAACCTTCTCGAAAGTCAATCTCCTACGTGCTTTTTGTTGTTGTTGTTGTTGTTGTTGCTGTTGTTTTTTTGAGATGGGGTCTTGCTCCACCAGGCTGGAGTGCAGTGGTGAGATCACAGTTCTCTGCAGCCTTGACCTCCCGGGGCTCAAGTGATCCTCCACCTCAGCTTCCTAAGTATCAGGGGCAACAGGTGTGCACCACCAAAATGGCTAAGTTTTTGTGTTTTTTGTAGAGACAGGGGTCTCAATTGCCAAGGCTGGTCTTGAACTCCTGGGCTCAAGTAATCCTCCTGCCTTGGCCTACTAAAGTGCTGGGATTACAGGTATGAGCCACCATGCCCAACCCAACCTCCCAAGTTTTAAGGAGACCTAATTTTTACTTGTAAGGGAAGCTTCATCTGATTTTAAGCATCATTTTCATACACTGTTTTAGGCAAAATATGATTATTGACTCGTCTGTTACTAAATATACATGACTCAGCATCACTGATAAGCTGTCAAGCTGTTAGGACCATGAGACCAAAGCAGCTGCGGTGACCCGTAGCTCGTGGGAGAAGACTGTGCACGCAGGTAGAGAAAGCTAAAATGGAAGCTCTGCCAATTATTTTTTCTAAATTTCAACTCCATGGTTATTCGAGTAGAAAACAGTTCTACTGACTGATGGCATCAGGTTTGACATTTTTCTTAACCTTTTGTTAGGTTCAGGGAGCGAGTTTCCGTGGCTGGAAGGAAGTCACTTCACTGTTTAATAAAGACGATGAGGAGCACCTCCTGGAAAGATGTAAATCCCCCAAGTCCAGAGGGTAAGTCCTAACCAAAAACGGCCATTTCAGCAGAGGGAGGAAGCCACCGACGAGGTGGAAATGAAGATCTGAGGGCAGGAATACGGTGTAACTGGGTGTGCTGTGGGGCTTGGCGACTCTGTTTCCCTCACCCCCTCCCTCTTTCTGTCCCTGTTGAGTGGCAGACGGTCATGAGGTTTCATGATGTGTGCTTCGGTGTTAACATCCCCGATGTGAATAAACAGAAATGAGTTGTGTTGTTCGATGAAGAAAAACCTACTTTGGATAAAAGGTCAGGGTCTCTTGGCATTTTGAAAGGTTATAGAAAAGTGGAAAAGAACTTAGAAGTAAAAATTGAACTTAGTAGCCTTAAAGCAGACTGTAGCCACAGTTTAGATTTTTAGTAGTTTAGGGAAAAAAAAACCCCAACACTTAAAAATGCAAAGGATTGACTGGTAAACTGTAAAAGATTTTAGAAAATTGTATAGATTTAAATTGACCTTGCTACTTTATTATCAATGTTTCAGAATGTTAAAAAGTGTAAAGTTGAAATTATAAGTTCAGTGACTGCCCAGTGATATTACCAGTGGCATATTTACTGTGTTGTGGAAAGCTGTTTGATTGGAAGGTGAATCCTGGTGAGTCTGCAAGTGCAGAGTTCGATTTCTTGTTTGAGGATTGTGGGCCCCCCGGTCTGCTTCTCTGCACTTTGGTGCACTGAGGGCAGACACGTGGCCCTTCGTGCTGTGGCAGAGCTGTGACTTCACCTTCATTCTTCATCTGCAGAAGAATGAAGAGGATGGGGTAAATGGTTCCCTGGTTGTCAGGTGACCCGCTGATACCTCAGCGTCTTGAAGGAGAGGGCCTGGACACTGGTGTTGCTAACACGTCCCCAGGTGATGCTGGCGGACAGTCAGGGTGAAGAGCCCTTGAGGATCTTTCTTCTGTAGCTGTCGCTCTCCACCTTTTCCTTTTTCAAGTGGATGGTGTTCTGAATTCTTATTTTTGTTGAGTAAATTACCTACTAAATGCTTGGCAGTAGCTTGGTATGTTAATAATCCTATTGAACCCTATTTGGTAAATTGAATAGATTTCCCTCCTTGTTTCTCAATCTAGACCCTCGATTCTCATGGCTCTGATTTGCTCCAACTCTTGAGCACTACCTTCCTGTTGCCTTGAGGATCTCTCTTGTGTGATAATACTTCTTTCTTCCTTGTCAGAACTAGTTCTTTGCGTATGAATTGGCAAGTGCTATCCTAAAATATGGCTTTCACACACTTCATTAACCACATGCAGTGACTAATTTTTCCTAATTTTAATATTTGAACCTTTTCATATAGACTTGTATTCATTTTCTAAACATTTTTAAAACATTTTAAAGAATTTTATGTTTGTAAAAGGGATACAGCTTGAGGCCGTAAGACCACTGGGTCACCAACACCTAACTTTCGTCTCCTATAGAACTAATTTGCGATTAAAAGAAGAGTTCAAGGCAGAGAAGAAACCTGGATTTTGGGACAATTTGGTTTTAAAACAGAATATACAGTCTAAAAAACCAGATGAGATTGAAGGTTGGGAGCCTCCAAAACTTGCTCTTGAAGACCTCTCAGCTGACCCTGAGGACACCGTGGGTGGCCACCCATCCTGGCCAGGCTGGGAGGATGACGCCAAGGGCTCAACCAAGTACACCAGCCTGGCCAGCTCTGCAAACAGCTCCAGGTGGAGCCTGCGCTCGGCGGGGAGGCTGGTGAGCATCCGGCGGCAGAGTAAAGGTCACCTGACGGACAGCCCGGAAGAGGTGGAGTGAGGGGGGCTGTGTGGCAAAGGTGGCCTTTTATTAGTATACCATTTAGTTGTTGAGTCTTTCCGTGTTAGAGAGTCTACTTTTTGCCTATATTTCATATTTGGACCTCTGTTTCATTATTTAGTGAACTCGCACACACTGTGACTCCTTGGTGAACACGTGCAGGGATTGTACATTTGATTGCCTTATTGCAGAAATATTCACCTACTCAGTCCATCTTTTGCAGAAACTGGAGATGTAAATTTAATGATTTGCAGTTTGCCACAAAATGATTTTCATGCTGCTGTCTGCTGTAGTTGTTTCAGAACTTGTGTACATACAAGAACTTTTTCTTGTATGTAGCACATATGTACCATCTGTGACACATGAGAATGCAGCAGTCATGCAGTTCTCTTTTGCCAGAAAATTACAGTCAGGAGGTAAGATGAATCTTCCTCAGTTGTGTTAAATTTTGTTTAACTTGGCAAATTAAACTTTGTTTTTATTAAATTAAAAGATATGTAAACAAATACTGGAAAAGCAAAGGTTATATCTGGGTGTAAAATGTCAGTATCTTAAAATGCATGCTCATCTTTTGCTGAGGAAGGAGTAGCCTCTTGTGTGCATTGGATGATAACAGTGGTTCTTTTTAGAGATTTAATTTTTACCTCTTTTGAACTTATAAATTAGTCCCTTTATTTTCTTAAAAAATTTGCTCTTTTTTTGTTTACAGATTGATGTATGGATAAATTTTAGTCACTTGATAATTTTGTTTAGGAAACATTCTCTTGCTCATTATAGAGTTAAGACTGTGCATAAAATCTTGAAGTGCCTCTTTTTTATTAGGCTCATACATTTGTTTTCTCAAAGCGAGATGCCTGTTGTGATTGGTGTGAGATCTGTAAGAAGCTGTGTTTCCTCCACAAGAATAACTGACAAACAGTTTGAGAGCATCTCTCACGCTTTTTCTGTCTGCTTACTGTCCCGGACAGTGTGATCCTGCACAGTATCAGGTGCCAGTTAAGTGTCCCCGGCAGGTCGGGTCATATCAGCGGGTGTTGCAGACATCTAAAGTAAAAGTGGTTTGAAAGAAAAAATACGTTTTTCTTTTTTGTTTAAAAGCAAAAGAAAACTTCCAGTTACACTGTGCATTCCCCTCACATAAAAACAAGACAAAAATCCTTTCCTGAGTTGCTCAGCATGCACTTCTGTGCTGTTCCATGCGTGTGGACGTTTCTTGAGTTTGTTCCTGTGAAATAATTGATGGCAGAACACACTGCAATGTTACCAGTGTCTGCATGTGTTTTAACGTACAACAGGTTTACTTGATCTGTCATCTATGATGGCAAAAACAGCAGTTTTGCACCAACCCAACCCTAACCTAATCCAACCATCCATCTAGCTAAAGCGATAATCGGTATCAATCACTTATACCTATCAATCATCTGTATCTGTTCATCTATCCTCTATGTCTATCAGTCATCTATCAGTCTACATCTAGCCATCTGTCAATCTACTTTTTTTTGTTCAATAGAACAAGTTTACTTACCAAGTCTTGAAAGGGGGACATGCTTCAAGTGGTGTTCAAACAAAAATTCCAGTTTGTATTAGAACCTTGAAATTGTGAAGTTGTGGAGGTTTTCTTTGTTCCATAATGCAAAGTTTATAATTTTTAGTATAACAGCTAAATTGACAAATTCTAAGTTTCCTCAGGTAAATAGTTGTAATTCTCCTTCTCCCTAGAGAATTGCTTGCCGGGATAGTAAAAACATCGCCCACGTCATGACTTCTGCAATACTTGCAAGCAGAAGTCAGTGTAGGGTTGTTTCTGGCCAACATGGTCTTGCTGCGCAGGAATGAAAACACTGTTTTAAAGTCTGGAGGTCACAGGTGTGTGGGGAGATGGGGGCCACTGCCCCACATCGTGGGGAGCTCTGTGGCTGTGATGGCTGTGGTTGCTGTGCCTCTGTTGGAACGCTAAGTGCCTGCAACTCACATCGATCATAGAATTGTGACGCATAGTTGGCAAAATAGTTCTTTATGCTGTTTCTCAAAATTTGAGGACAAACCCAGATTGGGATTGGAATATGCACTGTAAATCAGATTTTTCTTATCTACAAGACTCATGTAAAAATGATTTTTTCTTCTGTGCCTGATTAAAATAACTATGGTTTTTAATATAAATATTTATTTGTGTGCTTTGGGAGAAAAATGACCTTTTCTTGAAAGAACCTACCAAAGCAAATTTGTTATCTTCGCAGGTTAATGGGAAAATGTGGTTTTGATTTTGGGTGTCGGACTTGTGTAAACACACAGCTTCCCTGTGTGAAGACAGTTGTCCTGTGCTCCTCCTACTGTTCTTTTTAAAATAGGAAAGTGATGGGCTTCAGAGAAGGGTTCCTCAATGTTGAAGTTTTTTTAAAAATAAACGTATTGTTTCTAAGCTCTTTCATTATCGGTTTGCATGATTATTGGCATCTGCTTATGATGGTTTTAATTGCTCAGAGCTAATGGCACCTTTCCTGACCATTCAGCCTCGTTTTAGAATGCAGTCAACACATGTAGACTTTTCACGAATAAACGAACCACTTCAACCTTGGTTTTCAAGACGTGTCTTTTGTGTGTTCGAATGGCCTGTGTGTGACTGAGTCCTTGATGCAGAGCCCTCCACTCTGGAGGGAGACGTGGCCGGGCACCCCGGCTGCTGTCTTTGATTCTTTATTTCATGAGTTCTGTCCTTAAGCATGCTTTTACTCCTTCATTTCCAGGTGGAGAAACATGAACACAGTAGCAACAATTCACTTTGAACAAGTCCTTTTAGAAACCGGTGGCCTGTCTAGACCGTGCTGTTCACTTCTCGTGGGAACAGGACCCCGGGCCCTGCAGTGCCTCTGAGGCTGTTTTTGGGGTGCAGATGCTTTGCAGGGAGGCACAGGCGGGCTATGCGGGCTCCCTCTTCTCAGACCTGCGTCCCACGCAGGTGGGTTCCCAGCCTTCCTCACAGGCCTCGTGGGAAGTGCGGACTGCACTGTTGCCCACTCCACCCTCGCTGGGCAGAATGGATGGCACTGGTGCTCACTCTGCCCCCCGTCCCCGGCCTCGCCTGGTGCCCTCAGAGCCTGAGCGGCTCAGCCACACCTCCCAGGTAATTCTAGTCACCCTGGCCATCTCACAGGCGAGGGAGCTGTTCCGCCCCTCACTCCCTGATTTACTTTTAGCTGTTAATTTGCTTTGGGTTTTTTTGGTCATTCTTTAGTTGATATCTGATTGATCAAAAGGCCAGTCAGCAGGGCACTCTTGGGTCAGCTCTGAAGAGATCAGCTGGCTAAGATGATTTTTCCAGTGCTCAACATTAATTTGATCATTTTCCAAAAAAAAAAAATGCTCAACTGAAGAGTGCACTGTAGCCTGGGTGACAGGAGGCCCTGCCCGAAAAAACAGAAATAGCTCAGAGTAGTCCAAAGGTGGTTCCGAGTCCTGAAGGGCTGAGAGCTCGCTGCTGTCTTCCTTCGGTGGGAGTGCTCTGCGAGCAGGCCCCTGCGTCTTCCTGAGCTGGGTGGAAGCGAGGAGCCCTCCTCATCCGGGTGCCGCCGCTTGGTACAAGTGTCTCTGCCTGGTTCTGCCAGTGGCAACAGGAACTCTGACCCAGCACCAGCCAGAACCAACATTTGGGAATGGAAACTGCAGCGATGAGTGATTCCTGTCTTGGCCTGCAGTTCTGTCGTTCCAGAATTGTTTATAACTCTGGATATGAGACATCAAAATGAGGACTCAATCAGAGGAAATTATGCCCAGTTTAGCCTCAGACTTAAGTGATTTATTGTTTTCTAGTTCTTCAGACCTAATAGAGGGGCTGTGGTCGCTCTGTCAGTGGGTGGCAGTGGCCACCAGCTCTCACCTGCCATTGGGGACCTTGTGCGCTGGCATCTGGCTGTTGCTGGCCGCCCACCGCTCCTACCGCTCGCTGGCTGCTGGGATCAGGACTGGCCCGCTGTTAGGGAAGCCACAAGCCTAGCAGTTGATGGCACCGATTTAAGAAAAAGCACGACTCTTGTTACCTTAGAGGCTTTGTGGTTCCTGTGGTGAAGGAAGAATCGTGGAGATGAAAACTTAAGCTCTTAGCAAATGACAGAAAAGTGGACTAGCTTTTGTCAGTTGTTCCGAGTGAACAATTCTCCTGAAAGAAGACAGCTCGGTACTTCAAACACTGGAGCTGTGTTACTCGGTAAGGACGTGGGCACAGCGCCCGGCAGTGCTCTGAGGCTGCTTCTGTGGCCCTTGAGTGACGCCTTGGCCTACAGCGCCAGCCCTGAGCAGGGTGCCGGCTGCTGACCGTCAAGCTTGCTCTTCTGTTTATAAAGTAGGGGCATTCCCAGAGAATTCTGACGAGAGAATAGTGAAGCCGGAAGGATACTGGCGACGCTGTGAACTACTGAACATTTCCTAATCTTACATTAGCTCTTCTGCCTCGTAGTCTTGAATAGTCTGTGTAAACACTTTAATTCTAAAAAGCTAAAGGCAGCAGGCACAGGGTTTGGGTGGGTGAAGGCCCTGCTGAATACAGCTGGTGCTCATCAGCCTGTTAGGAATTTGGGACTAACCTCCCAGAAAACGCCTGTGGGTGTTTATGGTGGCGGTGGTGGTGTAGACAGTGACATTTCCAGCGAATGTCAAGGCCTTGGGAGTGAGGCTGCAGGTGGGCAGGTGTGGATGGGTCCACGCTCAGCGTCTTACACCCCCAGGCAGCATCCTGAAGCCCACTGAGAATCTCGGCTGAGTGCTACGTCCTGGAGTGGGAGGCAACGGGCACCACACGTTTCTCCAGCAGCTTCCTTGGCTGTGGACGTTTCCAGGTTAGGGGCTGATCTCCACCGCTGCATCTATTGCCTTTTGTCTCCTGTCTTCAGAGGTCAGTGGGACGGTCCCATGGAGCTGCCCTCGCTCCACCCAGATGCTGACGCCGACCTTCCTGATTGTCCCGGTCATGGCTGTGTTCAAGGTGTTCTTTCTGTGGGGTGTCTCTCTCTTGCTGGGCTGACAGCACTGGGGCACACCGCCTAGGCACCCTTGTGTGGAACGGCCAAGAGCAGCTGCTCTGGAAGGAAGGCGATGGTTCCTGGGATTACCTGTACAAGTCCTGACACTGGGAAGGTCACAGCTCATGCCCAGCGTGCCTGCCTGCCCCGCATCTCTGCCCATCCTGAGGTGGCGACGCTGTGTGAGGCCCTGTCCTGGACTCACCAGGTGGGTGTTTGCAGCTCTGCCTGAGACCCTGTTCTTCGTTCACGACAGGGTGCAGCAGGCCTGAGTCACTGGAGCCTGCCCCGTTCTGAGGCTGTGGGAGTTCCTAACGTGCAGGGGAGTCCCTCTAATGGCAGGCGGCACCCTGAGGACAGCAGCCTCACTGATCTAATGGCAGGCGGCACCCTGAGGACGGCAGCCTCACTGATCTAATGGCAGGCGGCACCCTGAGGACGGCAGCCTCGCTGATCAGCCTTGCCACTGCCACTGTCCTACCTGGGGAGCTGCAGAGGCTTCACTGGGAGGCTTTTGGTTTTAACGACTGTGAGAGTCTATTGATTGATATGCACTAACTTGTCATATTTCCGGTCTTTCTGTGCCCTTTTTCCTTGCTGCAAGAAAGGAAAAGACAAAGTATTGTCGAGAGCAATTGCTGAGCAAATTTGATGTGATGCAGTGGAATGAGGCATGATACTGGGATCACCTCATCCAGGTCACGGAGGGGTTTGTGCTGCTGTCCGCAGTGCTTCTGGCTCTGTCGTGAACACTTCCCCCAGTAGCGACGGTGGAGAAGGTTTCACTTTTAAATGGCATCAGCAGGTGAGGGACCAGCTGTGGACTTCCATCCCTGGCTGCACCCGCCCTCCTGGGCCAGGGTCTCTGAGATCTTGGATGTGGGTTTTATATCCTGTTGCCAGTACCTGGTGCTTTTACTTCTCTGCTGTGTTGACTCCTGGGAACATGAGGTTTAACAATGCATTTATTTTAAAAGCCGCTTTTTCTTAGCAATCTGTTTTTTAACACAAGACGATCTGACGTTAGCACCCTGGTGTTGGCGGCCTTTGATGGGGTAAACACGTTGTGCTGCCATGTCGCCACAGGGATGGGGGTCATCTGGTGATGTGGATGCGTTCCTGTTGGAGCTGGCGAGTGTCCCCCTTGCTGCTATGAAGCAGCACAGTAGGCCATGTGGCAAACAGTAAATTTTAATAGTTAAAATGAATGGATTATGGGGTTGAATTTTACCTCTGTTTTTAATGTTTCTGGAATATGTCAAAAAAAATTAGAAAAGAGTAGTGCCTATTCACCAAGAAACATGGTGCGTATATATCCGGTGGTGCTTCCTAGACACGCCATTGCTGTCTCAGCAGCTCTACCTCTGATCTTGAGAAAGCGAGGCAGCAACCGGAAGCCTAGGGTCCTGCTAGTGCCATCTCTGAAGCGCCTCTGCCCCTCACGTGTGTCCTGTCTGGCCGTGTGCATGTGTCATGTAGCTGCTCATCCTGAGGAGATGAAGCCTCCAGGTGGCAACATGGTAAGTCATCATTTACAAAACTGTGGGGCAGGCACAGCCTGGGGTGGTCAGCGCAGAGCAGTTCAGGCAGAGAGGGGCCTCACCAGGCAGGAATTTTGCCATGTCTGGGGCTCTCTACTCCATGGGGCTGAAAGCCATAGAGGGTGTCGGGTCCATCGCTTTCTGTCTCAGCTTTAGCAGGGTGAGCTGAAAATGTACCCCTTGCTGGCCTCTCCCCTCCCTCGCCAGGTGAAGGCCAATGGCCTCCCAAGAATGTTAACGTATTAAACTTAGGCAATGACTTGGCCCAGTGAAACGCTGGGGTGGGAGGGAGATAAAGAAAACAAAATCAGTTTACTTCTCCTGAGGAAGTAAACTGTTTTTGATTGAATTAATATATTTCAGTTCCCTGAACTGGAATACTCCAGCTCAAACAGTGTTTGAAGATTCAACTGAACTTTCTGCCAAAAAAACCTCAGCCAAGAAATAAAACTGAAGTGAACAAAATGAAAACTTTAAGTACCTATTATTTAGGTTTTTTTATGTGTTACTAGGTAATTTTTTAAAAACCCAATTTTTAAACAGTGACAAGTGGCAAGGCCCCCTGAACACGCTGCCCACCTGTTCCTGTGGGCTTTGGAGGAGGCTTGGCTGCGTCTGCTGCTGCAGTCAGCTGGGACGGGCTCAGGCCACGTCTGCCCGAGCTCCCATTGCTTTTTAGGGAGGGAACAGGAGGCAGGGCTTAGAGCAGCAACACCAGCCTTGCAGGTGCCAACACCTGTCTGTGCCAACCCTGTCAGACACTCGTGCTGTGCCCTTGCCTCCCTCTGGGACCTGCACAGTCCTGCAAGCCTGGCATTGCTGTACCCGTTTTATAGATGCTCAGAGGTCCAAGAGTCCTGCTCTTGAATTCCAGGAATGAGTTTGTTCTGTTGCAGGCGGAATGACACCACATGGTGAAGGGATACTACAGGCTGAGGTGGGAACAGGGCAACCTTCATTCCGTTGCGGGTATTTATGCAGCATTTCGCAGGAATGAGGCCAAGTATCACAGGGGCAGAGAAGCTCACACAGACCGCCAGGGACAGCCTGCTCAGGACGGGAAGGTTAGAGGCCAAGGCCACGTCTCCAGGGTCTGAGCACGAGGGGGCTATGCCTGCCCCGTGTCTGAGCCACTCTAAGAGTGTCAGGGCTCCCTTCTGGAAGGTACCACCTCCCCCCCACTCCTCCACCATTCCACCATGACCTTTGCCAAGGTCTCCCTCTGGGGTGGGTTTTGGTGTCAGATGCTGAAGTTTGGATCTTTGCACCAACGCAGATGGCTGTTTGGCCTTGAGCTTGTTTGGAAACTGCCAGGCCCTGATGGGGGTTGGTGCTGTGTGGTTCTGGGGCCTGTGCCAAGTCTGGGCCTCCCCTGTCCGGGTGGATGGCATCCCTCATAAGGTGTGTGGTGGCCCGAGTACCCTCAGGAGGCCGTGGCCTGTGCCAGCACCACGAATGTGGCCTGGGCGAGTCGCTACTCTGGGCCTCTACTGATCTGAGCTGTGTTCTGTTGCGGGATCCACTTGTGGGCCCGGCCTCAGCCTGGCCCGGCTGCAGTACCTTCTATTAAATTCTCAAAACCATCACCTTAAAGGCATATCCTCCCCAACCCTTGCATGCTGCTGAGGTCAGGATCTGGGGTGCTCTCGGTGGAGGAGCTATCAGCCTTCAGGGCAGCATCCCAATGCAGCCCCTGCCACCTACCAGCCAAGTGCCAGGAAGCTACTTTTGTCTCCCTCCAGTCTACATGAAAGCATCTTCCCAAAGCTGCTCTAGTGTTTCAGGGTCTTGGCCCAGGGTGGTGCTTCCTTTGGGACATGGTCCCCAGGGTTTGCAGGCCCAGGTGACAGTGGCTACCTTTGGGTCCCACGCCTGCTGCCTCCCAGCCCCAGATACCGTGGCTGCTTCCTCTGCAGCCACCGCATGACAGCCAGTCTTGCGAGACACCCACAGGTGATGCCCGTGTGACAGCTGCACTGGCTCCTCCCAGGGCTGAGCACTGTGCCCAGGGAGCACAAGGCGCTGGAAGCAGAATGGAGGAGCTCAGCCCTGGCAGTATGTGCCACTGAGGTTCTGAAACGCCCTTCCATTTACATGAGAAACTGTATGGGGGCGTGGTGGTGGTGGGAATTTTCACTCTTGTCACGAGTGCCATCTATAGCATACTTAATATTCTTTAAATGGATTCACTTTAAAGAATTACTTGATGCGGAAGCTGGTGGGTGAGGACAGAGATGGGCAAGGCGGGAGGCCCACGGCCCTGTGAGGAGGGGCTGCAGGGCTGGAACTGCCAGGCAGCCTGGCGAGGGACCGAGCCTGGAGAGCGTGGGGCAACTCAACGTGGGAGGTATTCTCGGCAGGCTCACCTGCAGCTTCTGAGCATGCATTTTCACTGAATCCTCTTGCAGATCCTGGGGCACCTGTGCCACCAAGGGCCCTGCTTGCCTGGCTGGCTCCTTGGTGCCCTGACCCACAGCTCCTCTCACCTGCGTGCCACCCCGAAGAGGCTTTCTTCTAAAACAGGCCGTCTTCTGTGACCCCCCGTCCACTGCGGTCCCTTCCTGTTCGTTTTGTTCATTTTCGGCTCTGCTCTTGCTTTTTCTCCCTTGAGGCCATCAAGTCGGTTTCTGGGTCTAAATCCTGGTTCCCAACCCTAGATAGGATCAATGTCCCCATGTCAACAGGAAGTCGAGCTAGTGGCATTTCTACCTCACTGGAGTAAGGACTGGGGAGGTTGTGTAAGGTGAGTCACAGTTCTTGAGGGGGGCCAGTGTGATACGCCCAACCCTGGTCTTCTCTTAAGGCCAAGGCTGGGCCCTGCAGCGCCCTGTCCCATGGGCAGATGTTTTCATGAATCAGAATTAGGTGCTATTTTCCTCTTTGTGTG
Organism: Plecturocebus donacophilus; assembly: GCA_004027715.1. NCBI lineage: Eukaryota > Metazoa > Chordata > Mammalia > Primates > Pitheciidae > Plecturocebus > Plecturocebus donacophilus. The sequence goes on along the minus strand of PVKP010015737.1, from coordinate 22,333 downwards.
GAGCATGGATTTGATGGAAGAAGGTGATGTAATTGGGGGAGATGGGAGCCAAGTCTCTGGACAGAGTTGGGAAACGAGGGGCTTACTGAGTTTTGGGAGACATTTCTAGGGCAACAAGGTATCTTTCAGAATTTGGTCCATGGCAGCCTTAGGCAGATGTTTAAGAATACAGGGTTATACCTGGAATTCGCTTTTAAAGTCTGCTAGTTGTCCGGGGTCATGGGTTCATTTGCACAGGCTCCTGCACATTCTGCTTTTATCCCTTGGGGCCCAGGACACGTGGGATATCTGCTCAGTCTCTGTCCTTAGAAGGAAGCTTCAAGCCGGGCTGTCAGAGCTGATGGTGAACACACAATGAATGTCCCCCGGCCCTGGATGTCTTCCCGAGTCCGTGTGCCTGCTCACTCTTCCTCTGAGTCTGGAAGTGTGTCGCAGTGTGTTCCTCTGGCTCCCAGAATCTGACATCCGTTTCATCTCGGAGGAGCACATCCTGAATAAAGGTTATTCTAATTTTAACAGCAGGAAATGCTAAGCTCAATGGTGAACAAGAAAGGCCATCTCCCAGCAAAGCCTAATGCATCTTAGGAATGTGTGACCATTTACTTTTTGTTTTTATTAAAAAATGTTTTTTAGAGACAGGGTCTTGCTGTCACCCAGGCTGGAATGCAGTGGCATGGTCAGGGCTCAGTATAACCTCCAACTCCTGGGCTCAAGTGATCGTCCTGCCTCAGTCTCCTTAAGTGCTGGGATTACAGGTGTAGGCCACTGTGCCTAGCCAAGGCGCCATTGTGACAATTTAAGTAGTGATTTTTCCCTCAGTGGCTCTGACACAAGAAGCAGACCGGATGAGATGGGGTGGAGGCTCGTGGTAACAGTTTTTCTCCCTTTAAAGTGTTTTCCATTCCTGAGGCCAATGGGGTGAAGGAAGAGAAACGAATCACACTTAATCCTCTAAATAGTGGTTAATTCTCGTAATTAACCAGGTGTATTTCAATTTGTTTTTTTCGGGGTGGGGGATTGACAAGTATTTCAGTTTTTTAAGTGATGAAAAAAAAAATCTATGCAAAAGTATTTAGTACAACAGACATCCATAAATGCAGCTACCGAGGTTCAATAATCGTCTTACTTGCTTTGTGTGCATATATATCTAACCATCTAAAAGTAAACTAGACACCATATCACACTCAAGTACTTCAACATGTATTTCTGAAGAGACACACAAAATTAATTTCCTATATCATCTAATACACATATGTGTGTGTATATATATATATTAGATGCGTGTTTATATATACATATATTCCCATACCTTTTAGCCGCTTCCCCCCCACCGCCTACACAATCCATGATCATGTATCATATGTGTGGTTCTATCTCTGAAATCTTTTGATGTTGGAAGCAGGAGCCCCTGTATCCCTTCCCTCCCAGCTTTTCCTGAACACACTGTTGTTTGTTTGAGGTGTTTAATCGACTCCTGCATCCTGTGCACTTACTATAAGCAAGAAGTTGGATCTAAAGCTTGGTTAATCCAAGCTGCTGCTTTCAGGGCAGCTCCTGGGCCCCTGTGCACAGCAGGGCCACATAGTGTCTGACATCCATGATCAGTGGTAACATTAGGCTCAGGTGGTAACAACTGGATCCTTAATCTGGCTCCCTGTATTCCTTAAGCATTTCTCAGTTGTGCCCTCTTTATGTTCTCCAGAGCTGTGTCTTGTCACCTCTTCTGCAGGCAGAGAGCCAGGGAACTGGCCCACCACCTGGGACATATACCTGCCATATTCCCTCTGAGACCCAGAAAAGAGGTCACAGCAATGAAAATGCAGCTGAGAGCATTTGCTCTCCCACAACACAAATGTAAGCAGCTTTATGGTAGGCACTACTAAAAACATTTCCATGGGAATTAGAAACAGCCTAACCACCTAGAGATCAAAAGACACTGTTTTGTTTCCACGCTACAGGTATCCTTTGAGTGTGACCTACGTCACAGCCCATCACCTTCCCCTTGCTGGTTCCTGAATTGAGGAGGAAGGAGAGGAGAGCTTGCAATGAAGTCTACATGAGTACACATCGCTCACGTAACAGCTAAGATCCACAGAACCCCTTGCTTTTTCCTAAGAGGTGGCATGACTGTGTGGCCTTTGGTTATAAAGCTGTGTGAAATTGAGTAAGTCAAACTTAATACAATTCAAACTTAAAGCCGTTGGAACTTTACTCTGGAGTCTCCAAAAGGGAAGCGGGAAGGAGAGGTAGGGGACATGGGTTGGAAAGCTAGCTGTTGAGCACTATGTTCACTGTTTGGGTGATGAGTTCAAAGGTAGCCCAAACCCCACATCATGAAACACAGCCACGCAGCAAACCTGCACATGTGCCCGCTGAAACTGAAATTTAAAAAAGCATTCAAAACATTGACTCTTGGATGGAATGCAGCTATGCACGTGGAGTCACAAAGTATGCAGCTGCAACCTCTGCCTTTCTTTCCCTATAAACAACCAAATGCACCAGAGACAAGGCCCCCGAGATTACTGCTCCCTCACTTTGCGGAGTGCAGCCATTGTAATGGGCCATATCACTGTGGCACACACATCGACATCTCAGCCTCTGCCAATACGAGTGATGCCCTAAGTTTCCCACTGGGGAACCCTGCCCCTGTTTGTGTGGAGCCCATCCCCCAGGTGGCCATCCTGAAGCTATGTGCGCGGATGCACTTGATGCTTCCCTGTATTTTCTAAGCCTCTTCATTTATGGTTGACAGCTGATAAAGTTGCACCAGCTGTCTCTTAGGTAGATCAGAGTCCAGTGCAGTGCCCAACTCTGTGTAGACATGGGGACCCCAGAGAAGTGCTTGTCTGGGTTATGTACAGAAAAACCGGTTTACTAAATAAGCTGGTGTTTTGAAATTTGACAAAGTTTTTAAGAGGGGAAACATAGTAATTGGGGAGCGACTAAACCTCCAGCTTTCCAAACACGTGGCTATACTTTCAGCCACATGTGTGGCACAGTGTGTGTGCCATCTGCTGGAAGAGCAGGGTTTGGGGAAGGGGTTAATAGATAAGGAGCATGAATGACGCTGAGCCCGTCGGAGGGGCATGGGCAGTCCTGAGCCAGGGTTGATGCGGCTAGGGCTTTGTCTCCTCTCACCAGCAGGTGAGTGTTAGTTGAGTATTAAAGGCAGGCCTCCTGCTGGTGGGCTTTTCTTCTGGCATGTGTGCCTTGGGAACATGCCGGTTTCTTTTGTGCCTTTCTCTGACTCAAAGACTGGCTTCATCACCACTGAAGGGCTTGTCACCTTTACAAGGTATTTCAGACTCCCCACACCATTCTCTGGGTTTTGGTTACTATATCTCCAAAACCTGCTGTTTCTTGGCAAATCTCCATCCACTAGGTTTCTGATTATGTTAAAAGGTTATCATCATCATCATGCTGGCATCTTTGTCTTTTGGTGACCAACTGTTCTCTTACCAATGTCTGTGAGTGGTTTCATCTCTTTCAAGTATGTCCATCAGTAACAGTGACCCCCTTGTACTATAAGGCTATCAATTTGGGTGGATACATTTAAGTATTTATATTTTTTTGAGACAGGGTCTTACATTGTTGCCCAGTTGTCAGGAGTACAGTGGCACGATCAGAGCTCACTGCAGCCTCCACCTCTGGGACTGGGACTATAGGTACACCACCATGCCTGGCTAATTTTTGTGTGTGTGTGTGTGTGTGTGTGTAGAGATGAGATCTTGCTATATTGCCTATGCTGCTCTTAAACTCCTGGCCTCAAGCAATCCTCTGGCCTTGGCCTCCCCAAGTGCTGGGATTACAGGTGTGAGTGACTGCACCTGGCCCCCATTTAAGTATTTAGAAATTAATGTCTCAGCATGGTTTTTCAGAGTTGCAAAGATATTTTCACTTACTGATAAAGGTTGAGTAGAATTTTAGCTTTCATAACCAGTGATGATATTGATCCCTTTGGCATTATTTCTGTTTAGAATTTTAGGAAAATATTATTTTAAAAATTAAAAAAATTAACAAATTATTTTCAAGAAAGCTGAACAAATCTGGATGGGATGGGGTGATGGGAAATACCATTTGCTTTGAGTTGTGAGAAGCAATTTTTTTATTCTTTGGAAACTAGCATTTCAGAAATCTTTTCTCCCTGGAGACTTTAAAACTAAAACTGGTGCTATTTAAGACAGAAGGAAATGGTAAGAATTTTTCAAGGCTCATCACAAAGATGCACATCTTTCCCTTGGGAATCGAGGCTGGAGAACTGCAAGAAGGCAGTTCCCTCCCTGGGACATGCGGCTCCACATGGGTGAGTTTCTGGACAAAAGAGGAGAGGAGGGTGGTATGTGTCCTAGTCCTAATATTTAACTGTTTATTTGGGATCATGTTATGCATCTTAAAAAGCAATATAAGAGAAAACGTTGGAAAGATATTTCAAAATAATAATTACCTTGAAGTAATTCCCATAATTCATAGGTAACATTTTTGTGTATTTTGCCTTCTTAAAAAATTTTCTACAGTGAAAACACATTATTTTTACAATAAAACAGTAACAAGTACTAAAAGGAGTGTTTATTTGGTATTTTCCGTTAAAAGTAAGACAAAAGTATAAATTGGGTTGGCAAGCTATATGTAGTCTACAGGCCAAATTTGCACACCACCTGTTTTTGCACAGCCCACATGTTAAGAATGATTTTTACATTTTTCAATCGTGAAAAAATGTAAAAGGGTAGTATTTAATGACCTATGAAAAACACATGAAATTCAGATTTCAGTGTCCACAGAGTTTGACTGAAACACAGCCACACATACTGGTGTGTGGCTCCCTGGTGGCTGCTTCGTGCTACTACTGCAAAGTGGCAAGAGAGCCACATGGCTGGAAAAGCCCACAATATCTACCATCTGCTCCTCTACAGAAAAAGTGTTGCGCCCTGCCCTACATCCCGATGTGTACCTATCCTTGCAGCCTCAAATTCCCAGCCCATCTTGTTTCATCTATACTTAACTAACTCCCAGCCCTACAGATTCAAAGGAAATTCCAGAGGTCCTATAATTTCATATTGATGTTGTTGACATTTAAAAAATTGAAGAAAACTCACTCACCAAGAAGATGGAATATATATGCACCAAACATCAGAACCCCAAAATACATGAAACAAAATCGAAGGAAGAAATGGCTAGTTCTACAATAAGAGTAGGAGACTTCAATAGCCCACTCGCAGTGATGGAAAGGACAACCACAGGATCAGTCATAAGATAAGCTAAAACTTGAACAGCATCATACCAACTAGACCTAACAGACATATGCAGAACACTCCACCAAACAACAGCAGTACACGCATTTTTCTCAAGTGCAAATGGACCTTTCTCTAGGATAGACAGTATGTTAGACCACAAAACAAGAAATTTCAAAGGACTGAAAAAATAAAAAGTATCTTTTCTAGCCACAGTGGGATGAAACTAGAAATAAGTAACAGAAGAAAAAACAAAAAGTGCACAGTTATGTGAAAATTAATACTCTCAACTAGTGGATTAATGGAGAAATTAGAAAATATCTTGAGATAAATGAAAATTTAAACATAACATACAAAAAGATACAGTGAAAGCAATGAAAGCAATGGTAGGGAAATTTATAACTGTACAAATATTTTAAAAAACTGTAATCTCAAGTCAACCCTAAATTTATATCTGAAATAACCAGAAAAAGAAGAGCAAACAACCCAAAACCAGCAGAATGGAGGAAATAGGGCAGAGACAAAATATAAAGAACAGAAAAGCAAGAGGAAAAAAAATAAATGAAGCCAAGAGTGTGTTGGTCAACCCAAACTGACAAACTTCTGGCTAATATGACTAAGAAAAATAAAACCAGAAGGAGGGGACATTAAAACTGATTTTACAGAAATAAAAGGTATTATGTATCAATGAATTGCATAACCTAGATGAATTGGACAAATTCTTAGAAACACACAGCCTATCAAGATTGAATCATGAAGAAATGGAAAATCTGAACAGACCTGTGCTAGTCAAGAAACTGAATTAGTAATGAAAACCCTCCCAACAAAGAAAACCCCAGGGCCATATGGCTTCACTGTAGAATTCTACCAAACATTTGAAGAATTATATCAGTTCTCCTCAAACACTTCCAAAAAACTGAGGCAGAGGAAAGGATACTTCCAAATGCATTCTGTGAGGCTGGCATTATTCTGATATAAAAACCAGACAAGAAAAGAACACCACATACCAGTATTCCTAATCAAGATTTTTGTTATCGATATTCAACAAAATACTGGCCAACAGGATTCAATGGCACACTGAAAGGATTACACATCATAGCCAAGTGAGATTATAGCTGGGAGGCAAAGAAGTTTCAACATGCTCAAGTCAATAAATGTAATACGCATTGTATTAACAGAATGAAGGAAAAAAACACATGATCCCAATTAATGTAGAAAAAGCATTTCACACAGTCTCATTCCCTTTCATGAAAATAACTCTCAACAACTGGGAACAGAAGGAAACTACCTCAACATAGCAGAGGCCATATGAAAATCCCACTGTAAACACATTCAATAAGACTGAAAGCACTTATTTTAAAATCAAGAACAAGACATGAATAGAAGTGGTGAGACCTGGTATTTAACACAGTACTGGAGGCTTAGCCAGAGCAAATGGGCAAGAAAAAGAAATAAAAGGCAACCAAACTGGAAAGGAAGAAGCAAAATTATCTGTTTTCAGATGACACTATCTTGTATGTAGAAAATCCTAGAGTTCATACATATACAAAAAAAACTGAATAAACAATTTCAGTAACATTGAAGGTTACAAAATCAACATAACAAATCCATGATATTTCTATACAATAACAAGCAATCTCAAAAGGAAATAAAATTCCATTTATAATAGTAACAAAAAACCGAAGTATTAAGGAATAAACTTAAGGAGGTAAAAAACTTGTACGCTGAAAACCATAAAACATTGCTGAAAGAAAGTAAAGTCAACACAAATAAATAGAAAGCAATCCATGTTTATGAATTGGAAGCCTTAATATAGTTAAGATGTCCATAGTTCAAAGCGATCTACAGATTTCATGCAATTCCTATCAAAATATCCCAGTGGCAGTTTTTTTTTTCTTTTTTTTGCAGAAATAGAACAATCCATCCTGAAACTCAGGGAATCTCCAGAGACCTCACACAACCAAAACAATCTTGAAAGGGAACTAAATAGGGGCTCTGACATCCTTATGACAAAGTTACCTACAATAATCAAAATGGTGTTGTACTGAAACAAAGACAATCATATAGACCAATGGAACAGAATAGCAAACCCTCAAATAAACCCTTCCACTTATGGGTAAAATGATTGACAGTGCCAAGACCATTCAAGGGAGAAAGGACAGTCTTTTCAACAAATGGTGCTAGACAACTGGTCTTCCACATGAAGTTGGATCTAACTCACACCATATATAAAAGTTAAAATGGATCAAAGGCCTAAACTAAGAGCTAAAACTAAAACATTTAGGAAAAACATAAAATTTTAACACTGGATTTGGCAATAATTTCTTAGATATGACACCAGAGCCAGAGGTAACTAAAAGAGAGAAAAAAACTTCCGTGCATCAAAGGACAAAACAGTGCAACCAGTCCATGGACTGGGATAAAGCATTTGCAAATGACGTATTTGATAGAGGTGAATACCCAGAAGATATAAAGACCTCTTAGAACTCAACGAAATTGCACACCCAATTGAAAAATGGAAAAAGGGCCTGAACAGACATTTCTCCAAAAAAGACATATAAATGGCCAACAAACAAAGATAATCCGCATCACTAGTCATTAGGGAAATGCATATAAAAATCACCGTAGAATACCACTTCACACTCAATAGGATGGCAATTATTAAAACAAAAACAGGTGTTGGCAAGGATGTGGAAAAATTGGAACCTTCAATGGGAATGTAAAATGGTGCACCCACCGTGGAAAACAGTTATAGCAGTTCCCTAAGAAATCAAACAGAATTGCCATATGATTGAAAGCAGAGGTTCAGATATTTGCACACCCATGTTTACAGCAGCGATATTCACAATAGCTAAAAGGTGGAAGCAACTCAAGTGTCCATCAACAGATGAATGCACAAACAAAATGTGGTCTATCCATAGAACGGAGTATCATCAGCCTTTAAAAGAAATCCTGACACATACTACAACTTGCATGAACCTTGAGGACATTATGCTGAGTGAAATAAGCCAGTCACAAAACGACAAATCTCTGATTCCACTCAGATGAGGTCCCTAAAGTAGTCAAATTCAAAGAGACAAAGTAGAACAGAGGCTGCCAGGGGCTGGTGGATGAGAATAGGGAGTTGGTGCTTAATGGGTACAAAGCTTCAGTTTTACAAGATGACAAAAGCTTAACTTGTAAACCTGAACTTAGGGATACATAGTAGAGAAGGGTGCACAATATGAATGTATTTAATGACACCTAAAATGGGTAAGATGGTAAATTCTGTGTGTATTTTAACACAAGTTAATTTCTTTTAAATGACATTAGAATTGACTACATAGGTTAGATAATAAAACCAACTTGCCTTTATCTGTGCAAGTTCCTCAAATGATTATCAAATAAAAATGAAATTTCCATGCAAAAACAAGACGGTTGAGGTATCTCTCTTATTTGATATAGATGTCCTCATTTTTTTTCACTCACCCTTATGAGAACAAGAACATTTCAAAGGAACCCACTCCTCGGTGAACCCTGGTTACGGTGCGAAAGCCTGCGCGAGACTCCTGTGGCATCAGCAGCACCTTCTCCCACTTGCCACTCCATTTGATGCTCTGGGCATCTCTCTTCTTTGTCACTGTGGATTTGATCCAGTGGGGATTGGAAAGGAGAGGACCAAGGACAAAAAGGACAACTGGGAGGGTTAACAGCCTCTTCTAGGTGCTCCTGTGAAAAGCAAGCGCAGATCCATGTGACCTGTATCCGGGCAGGTGCACTGGGGAGCAACTCCCTCATCTCATGGATGCTGAGGGTGGGAGTGACAGCAGCCATGCACTGCCTGAGTTGAGAGAGGACTGCCAGGGGTGCGTATGCAGGTGCCACGTTACCACCTACAACACACTGTCTCATGCCATGAGCCAGGACTTCTAATTTTAGGCAGACAGTAATGCAGTTCCTGTTGGAATTGTGGAGGCAGAGGCTACACTTGAGTAGCTCCTACTAGCTCAGTAGCATTTAGCCCATGGGATGTGGGGCACAGTGCTCTTCAAAGTTGAGGGTCTGCTTCCTCTATGCAGAGACAACAAGAAGGGACAAGGAGTGGGGCTTGAGTGAAGACAGAAGCAGCAATTGTGTTGGGACAGACATGGATGCAGGGAGGTTGAGAGCAGGGTGGATGCTGGTGTCAGCCATCAGAGGCCTCAATGGCTGGTGCTGGTCAGTCATGTATGCAAGTCCTTGTTTTTCCTCCTCCTTGTTGCTAATCCCTTGGCTTTGTTGTTGGGTTGCATTTGATACTGCACTAGATAGGGACTAAAGGGAGGTGAGTGGTGTCCAGCACATGCACACATCATAATGAAGAGAGGGAGATTAAAGTCAAGCCAAGCTGACTTCTGCCTTTTAAAACTGTGATTTTCAGAGGGCAGCACCCTTTCCTTTCGGTAATTCTGGAGATAAGCAAAAAAGACTAGGTTTCACAGTAAATTTATCTACGAGGTTATACCTTCACAATGAAAAGAAAAAGTGTTAAAAGACATCTCTGGAAAAAAATGGTCTTATCCTCTTAAAGGGTAATAAGACAAACACATTTCCAAAAGGGAAGATAACTAAAGCGTCTCAGTGACTTCAAATCTTAATTCTTCTTTGAGAGAACTCCATATACAACAAACCTTCACAAACTCTTTGAAAACACATAAGACAGAACACTTTCTAAGCTTATCTCAGGAGACTGACACCAAAACCCAAAAGATCACAAGGTGGGTGGGGGTGGGAAGGCGGTCCTGGAACCAATCCCCGGCAGATACAGAGGGCTGTTACAGGACACCAAATCCAACAGCTGTGTATAAAAGGTATCACAAACCATGACTTAGAGGTCTTTGGCCCAAGAATAAAAGGTTGGTTCAAGATATAGAAGTCAGTGTAATAACAGCATATTGATCTTATGAAGGCCAAAAACCACATCTTTTTCAGGAGATGCAGAAAAGGCATTTGACAAAATCCATCACCCTTTCATGATAAAAACAACTAAGAATAGAAGGGAACTTCCCCAACCTGATACACGGTATCTATGGGAAACCCAGGGTTAACATCATAGTTAATGGTGAGACTGAAAGCTTTCCCCTAAGATGAGGAAGAAGACAAGGATGTTTGCTCTTGCACTGCTATTCAACACTGTACTAGAGATTCTAGCCAGCAAAGTGGGACAAGAAAGAAGAATAAAGTGAAACTGTCTATTCACAGATGACATGATTTTGTACGTAGGATCATAAGGAATCTACAAAGGTGTTAACAGAGCTGATAAATTATTTCAGCAAGGACACAGCATATAAAAATCTTATGAGAATTTGGTTCTAAAAGCAGCATTTAAGGCAAAAATTGTTCACAGATCGTTAAATTTTTGCCATGAAGTAGACACGATTTTCTGTGTACAGCCCTGTATAGTACACACATACAGTGCATACACAGATGCTGTACATCATGCGGTAAACTATGACAGCTACACCTAGGTCTGCTCCTGAGAGCTGCTGGATGGCTTTCTGATTTGTGTATATTTTAGATTAGGTGAGGAATGTGACTTTTTGACTCTCAAAATAGGCAAAAGGAAGTTGCAACTGGGTGTCAATAGACAACAGCCCTGAGTGAGCAGCGTGGACTGGGAACCGGTCCAGCAATGACTGGAGATTCTATCTTGAGAGTGTCCGGCATTGCCTTTAGCAGGGATAATGGCTGTGTGAAACTTATTGTCTGGCTTTAGGCTCTTGCTGTGCTGAATTAGAACTTCATTGCAATGAAGGCATCAGAATGTAGTTTAATCTCACAGGAGTGGCATCCCTACTTTTGTTAGGCCCTCTGACAGAAACTGTATTCAAAAATACCATTCCAATGCGGAAATTATGATTCCTCTTCTCATCTCCATTTGGTGTTTTCTGATCTTCTGTAAATAACTTATCAGTGCCTCAAAATTGTCTTTATTCTGTCTTTACACCCTCTATTCACCTTTCAATCTCTTCCCCAGCAATGTAAGCCATCCCTGCTTACCTGCCCAGCTCCCACAACTTGTCTCTTGAACGCACCTGCAGAAGGCTGTGACCCATGCACTGGCAGTGCAGGTAGCTGTGTCCATGGCCTGTGGAAATATGCCAGCCCAGCAGAACAGCTGGAATCCTACACTATTAATATGGTTATGTTTTCCAAGCAAGTACTGCTCAATTTATACAAGTTAAATGCGTGTATCTGTGATTCTATAGCACAGCTGAGAATTGTTATAACATCTAACAATTAAATGACAATAACAGTATATGACAAATTAAGGGAAAGAAGCGCAACTTCAAAAGGGTAGTTTCCTTTTAAGAAGAAACTAATACGAAAAAAGACTAACACCTCCCGCCCCCCCCAAAAAAACAGCAAATAACACATTAAGTAATTTACCAAAAACAAATCAAATGAACAACAAATAAATGGAAATGTTCAAGCTCACAATGAACCACACATCAAATTCTTCACTTCTTAAAACAGCACCAACAGAAAAAGAAATACCTGCATTTCAGGGATAATGGAAACTCAACGTACTCACTCCCTTTCCTAGAAAAAAACAATTTCTTTTTTCAGCTGGACGCAGTGCCTCATGCCTGTAATCCCAGCACTTTAGGAAGCTGAGGCAGGTGGACTGCTTGAGCTCAGGAGTTTGAGACCAGCTTGGGCAACATGGTGAAACCCCATCTCTACTACACACACACACACACACACACACACACACACACACACACACACACGCCTAGCATGGTGGTACACGCCTGTGGTCCTATTTGACAGGCTGAGGTGCGAGGATCACTTGAGCCAGGGGGACAGAGGTTGCAGTGAGCCGAGATCATACCACTGTACCCAGCCTGGGTGACACACCAAGACCCTGTCTGAAAAACAAACTCAAAAAAAATTTTTTTCATTATCTAGAAATATAAAAGCCTTAAAATATGTATGACTCATGATGTTGGCTGTACTACTGGTTTATTGTAAGGAGATGGCCACGATGTATGACGATGCTTATCACAGTTATTGACGGGAACCCCAGTATGCTGTGATGATAAAGACTGTTCGATCTGGGTGATTCTATGGAGCTAATAAAAATCAAGTTTCCAAATAACATTTAGGATATGGGTCTATGTTCCTAAAAAAAGGCAGTGGGGGTAGTGGTGGGTTGTGAAGTAACAGTGGTATGTAGAACATTTATGGTTTTATGAAAAACTCTTACTCTAACATATATTCATGGAGGCCCAGCTATTGGCATCACCTCAGGGGAAACTATAATTTGACAAATAAATTCATTCTTGGCCATTTGTGTCAGTTCACAGAAGTGGGGATGAAAAATCCAGAATCTTTTTTTATTCCTATTTATAAAGCTATAAAATTACAATTTTATTATGCTTCGAGGAAAAAAAGTAGAAATGATTTGCTTGGGTTCCTTGACTCTATTCAAAAATGGAAATATACAACAACACATTTCTACATTATGCCTGCTTGAGGGGATTTTTCACATTCTTTTCAGCATGCACAATAATCTCTGGGTGGTGGGACTGATTTTCTAATTTTCTGAAACAGACATGCGTTATTTTAAAAACAAAACAATCTTTTAAGGACTTAAATATCAAAATCACTAACATTTCTCAGTAGGATGCAAATCTGATGAAGTTTAAATCAATGATCATGATTTATTACTTTGTCTATAAAAGTAGTTTCAACACAAGTGAAGTTTAGACTGCGTTGGGCTGTTCCCATCACAGTCCAGGATTATGCACAGAAAAGCCCGTCCCCCAGCAGGGGTATTTTGCCAAAGCCTGTGCTATACACCTAGGAGCACAGAGGCCACTGCCCATTGTTGGGCTGCATGTGCACAATTCATACCCCGATCCAGAGTCTTAAGACAAGAATGACTATCACTGCCCTAGGTTCACTCTGTATCCAAAGAGGACTCATTTGGGCACAGCCAATGTAGTAGTTAAAATGCACTTTGAGAAAAAATAAATATTCTGTACAATGTATTTATAAGGATCAACTGTTTTGTCACCCACCCACAATTAGTATAAAATTGGGAAACTATAATTTGAGAATTAAGAAGCATTATTATTGGCCATTAGTCTCAGATCAACACAGAATGTGGAGCTGACCATCTGAAATACTTCTGAACTATGTATATCATATCAAAAATTGCACATTATAATATGCCCAGAAGAAGAGTTTTTAAAGAAGTAGAAACTATTTGTTTGCATTTTCATCATTGAAGGAGGTTAGGAGCCAATCATGCACTCCCTCCTTGTGGCAGAGGAGCAGTTCTTCCCAGTCTTTCTGGAAGCAGGGGCCTCCACCCACCCCACAAAACACTCACTATGAGCCCTGCACAGACAGCATGATGCACAGTCTCCAACAGGGATGGCAGGAGCAGCCGTTAAAACTTGAAGAGGTCGATGAAGTGCTGCGGAGACACAGGTGTGAAGCAGCTGTCGGGATCGGCCGCTGTGCAGGGGTGTCCAGAGTCCTGTGGGGAGGAGGGAGATGGTTAGGAGGGGGCCCCACCAGCCACACTCCAGTGATGGTGGTCGAGGGGTCATAGCTGCTTGTGAGTGAACCCAGGGCCCAACCTCAGAGGTACATGAGAGATAACTTGGATGACAATGATCAACACAAGGGCAGCCACAGCCAATTCTACGTACAGGTTTCCCATGAACTCCTGCTCAGGTAAGACAGGAGATGGTGGCCCCAGGTCAGCCCCTCCAATGCTGAATCTGGTACTGAGTCAGAGGAGCCAGCTGCCAATACCACCCTGCACTGCCCCAGAATCTACGAGGCCGCAGAAGAAACCACTGGGGACTTTCTGTCCTCTGGTCCCGGCCATTCCTTTGTCCTGTTGTCCTGTTCCTGGATCACTTTGTTACACAAGGTTCCCTCCACCCACCATTCATCCCTGAATCAGCCTGGGCTCCCTGCCTAGAACAGGAGGAGAGTAGGGACACGTGGCCTCAGCCCCTGAAGCTCCTGCTTGCTCCAAGGGAGCTGGACATGCTTACATACAGCCTGGACTCCCTGCCTAGAACAGGAGGACAGTAGGGACATGTGGCCTCAGCCCCTGAAGCTCCTGCTTGCTCCAAGGGAGCTGGACATGCTTACATACCTAAAGATCCAGAAATATATTTAATATGAGAAGTGATGAAAGAAGAATTAATTTTGCAGATGAAGACTCACAGAATCTTAGGAGGAACATAGGTAAACGGGACCAGAGGCTGTGGGGTCAATGCTGGGTCTCTCCATGGCATGCCCTGGCAGTGCTGCCACCCCAGGTGCTGTGTGGTAGGTAAGTTTCATCTGAATGAAGTGTTTATGGGCTTGTCTAGCACCCTCCCTCAGCACACAGGCATTGGTCCGCGAAGTATTTAATGAACACGCTGCTTCTTGATGAGGTGATCAATGTGGCCACTCAGCCCTGCTCAGGGTCCTGAGAAAGCTCAAGTCAAAGAGAGCTGGAATCAAGCCGAGCAGTGGCCAGGATGACGTGCATGAAATGCAACATAATGCAACGTTTTCATCCCGAACACATGATGTGTGGCAAGACAGGGAAGTACCTTGAATAGTAAAGCAAGATGGTAGTCCTTTGAGATCATGAAGAAAGAAGCAGGAAGGAATGCAGTGAAGGGAGGGAAAAAAGGAAACGTTAAGATTAGAAAGCCAGACTATATTTAGGCATTCAGGTTTGATTCATACTATTTACAAAAATAACTAAAAACATCAGGTAACTGAATTTGGACAGTACAAGGTTATTAAAAGTAAGCAAACAAGGTATCATTGGATAACTCAAATTCCCAAACTACTTGAACACAGTCTTAAATATATCTGCACCTTTAAGTCTCTCAAACTGGCAACTAGTAAGGCTGCAGTGCTAAATAATTTTCAGAATTATTCACTCTAAAAGAAATGCTGATATTTCCATGTGCAGTTTATATTAAAACTTCATAGTAGATTTTTTTGGGGAAAGTTCTTTGTTTGTTCTTTTACATCCAGAGGGTCTGCTCTGTGCTAAATAATGCACATTAACTCAGTTTCACACATGCCCTTAAGCCAGCCTCCACCTCTGACACTTGTTTCTCCAGACCAATGGAGGCCACTTTCCGATACAGACCCAAGCCTCAGCTGCTGCCCTCCTGTGCTGTTTTCCCCGCTGGTTCAGGCTACCACCAGCAAAGCAGTTCCCTCGCAAGACCAGGACCACCAGACTGTGGAGGCCTCATCTTACATTCTGGCTCCAACTTTGCTCCTGATGTCCATACAGGCCTGTGGGATGAACCCCAGGTGTCCAGTCCTCTATTCTGGTAACTGATACACCAAGAAACAGGACATAAAAATGCCAGACCCTCATCCTGGCTTCCCTGATCCAGCCTACAAGTCTACAGTTTTTAACTGAAGTTTTGTACAGCTGGGAGAAAACGCCATCCCTCTCAGTGACCCTGAGTGCAGGGTGCACCAGTGGACCCTTCCAGGGCCATCAAAGTCAGTCTTTGGCTGTAGAGGTTAACTCAGCCCAGTGACTTACAGACTGTGTGGAAGGCTAACTAAAGCAGGTAGACAAGTTACAAAATAGCTCCAATATAGTAGAACCACAACAGATGGGAAACCAGCTTGGGAGCAGATGAAGTGGCTCCACAGCACTGCTGACTGGAGAGCTCCAAGCTTATGTACCGTGGGAAGTGACAAAATGCCAGATGCGGACCCGAAACAGATGCACTATGGTGTCAGCTCATGACCAAGTCCCAGGGCCAGGTAAGGATTTAGAGTCACCAACACCGAGCGTCGTTTTAACAGCTTTGGTATTACTTTGGTTTCTCAGTCAACACAAACTACTGGAAGCTACACAAACACCACCAAAAAAAAACCAAAACAAACCAGTAACCTTAAGCCTAAGTGCCATTTTCTGAGCAACAGCTATGTGCCAAGTTGCCAGGTACAGGGATGTTGAGCCTTCACAGCTCCTCTGTGTGGTGGGCCATGGTGTCAAACCAAGACCCTAGGAGGGGCGGTGAGTGCAGGAGACCCCGAGGCAGGTCCAGGTCTGCCTGACTCCAATCTGGGTTTGGCCCACCAGGCAACTCACCTCTGGATAGCCAATGGGAGACAGGGCAAGAAGTACCTGACATTTTCAGGGGTTAAATTAGGAGGGATGGCTCTTTGTAAATACTTCCATGCACGGATTCAGAACTAAAAACGTGGACTGTGACAACTACCTTCTAGAATGATATTCAGTGGGAGAAGCTGTGATGGGATCACTCACTGTAGCTGCAGTGAAG
Organism: Plecturocebus donacophilus; assembly: GCA_004027715.1. Lineage (NCBI taxonomy): Eukaryota > Metazoa > Chordata > Mammalia > Primates > Pitheciidae > Plecturocebus > Plecturocebus donacophilus. The sequence goes on along the minus strand of PVKP010015737.1, from coordinate 5,799 downwards.
TGGACATTATAGCCTCGATGAGCAAGACATGAACCTCCCAGAACTAAAATGGGCAGCTGTCTTTGCTAGGAGAAATTTATTCTCAATTTCCATGATATGATCAAATACGTTAAGAAGGTTCACTAAATACAAGAATGGCAAAGCAAATTCTTCTGGAAAGCTAAACATCATCTCTCAATTTATTAAAAAAATCAGAACTTATATATTTCAGGAAACTAAGGCAGCATATTCTTATACACATGGAACATCTGTTAATTGAAAATCTGAGATGCTCCCAAATCCCAAACTTTTGAGCACTGACATGATGCTGCAGTGGAAAATTATACATGTTAAATACATAACACAAACTTTGTTTCATTATAAAATTACTAAAACATTGTATGAAATTATCTTCAGGTTCTGTGTATATGAAACACAGATGAAAAAAAAATCTGCAATCTGCAACACTTCCAGTCCCAAGAGTTTCAGATAAGGGAGACTTGATCTGTTCTGCGCAACAATGTAGAAGCGAAGGAGTGTGTATTTCTTCGTTAGTGCTCAACAGACAGGGAGTGCTCCAATATTCATACATATTGTTCTAAAAAAAATATTATCACATACAAAACTGAAAGCCTTCTGTCCCTTCTATGAATGATATTTTCCCCTATAAAAGTATCACTGCTTTTAATAGTTCTATAGTACAAAACAATCTGCTCAGGAGAAAAAAGAAAAGTAACTCTTAGGAGAAGCACTAACTCAAATTAGAAATTACAGTATTATGCCCACTCTAACTCTGTGATTGAAGACACAGCCACATGTTTTCAGTGTTTTAATATTTCCAGAGTAGAACACGTGTCAGTTCTACAAAGAACTACACAGAAGGGGGGCCCTGTTCCCTCCAGGGTCAGGTGTCAAAGCTGGGTGAGAACCTGGACTTCACTCACTTGGCCCCTTTCCATTTATCCACAAGCATCTGCCTGTGGCTTCTACTGCAGACAACTCACCTCCATATTATGCTTTTTGTGCCCTATGACTGGGGAGAAAAGAATAGAATGAGGGCTCTCTCCTGTTTATCTGTAATCTTACTGATGAACTGATTTGTTGACTTCACCAAGTTGAGAATAAACTGGAATCAAGATGTCCCTGCTCTTGAGGGGTAATATTCTACAAAACAGTTGTACTACTGCAAAAACACATATTACAACTTGAATCATTTTAATTTCAGAAAAGGAGTCATACCAAAATATAAAATAAATCAGAAATAAAATCTCATAGTTATTCATGTAACAGTAACTATTCATCATGCTGTTGTTTACTTTTGATATACCAAATTAAACTATTAAAATAATGCAAGAAAAACACATCTTTGCATTCTCTGCTCAACCATGGATTAATTATTAAAGCCACACTATGTAATTGGAAATGAAAAAATGAAATGCAGTTATCTCTTTCCAACAACCTAGAGCTTGCCTTAGGACCCAATTGGTAACAAATTTAGATAAACGTAAAGCAAAAGAAGTAATCATAATAAGTTATGGTGTCTATCAGGTAAACGCTTCGTCTCCCTAGACCTAGAGAAGGCAAGAGGCCGAGACAGCCCACTCCTTCAAGAGGCAGGACCTCATCTAGACCAGCAGGGACAGTCAGGAGGGGCTCCCTCTGCAGAGCAGACAGCAGCTCAGCAGGGTCACTGCAGGACCAGCTTCTGCCTAGTTTCAACATTTTTTTCCCCCACAGTGAAACCTCACAACATCAAACATGTTCAAATGCAAAGCAAACCATGAAAACACACTCCAGGGTGAAACAATATTAACATGTTAAGAAAAAGTGGATAATGGCCAAGAGCCATGGCTCATGCCTCTAATCCCAGCAGTTTGGGAAGCTGGGGCAGATAGATTGCTTGAGCTTGGGAGTTTGAGACCAGCCATGGACAACATGGCAAAACCTCATCTCTACCCCTAGCCCCCCACCAAAAATCAGCTGAGCGTGGTAGCTCTCCCTTGCCATCCCAGCTACTCAGGAGGCTGAAGTGGGAGGATCACTTGAGCCCAGAAGTCGAGGCTGCAGTGAGCCATAACTGTGCCACTGCAGCCGTAACTGCCTGGGTGACAGAACAAGACCCTGTTGCAAAAAAAAAGAAAAAAAAAAAAGGATTGAATTAGCCAAGCATGGCAGCACCTGCCTGTATAGTCCCAGCTACTCAAGAGGCAGGAGGCTGAGGCTGCAGTGAGTTATGATGACAACACTGCACTCCAACCTGGGTGACAGAGAGAGACCCTATCTCAAAAAAGAAAAAAGAAAATAAAAAAAGAGAGAAGCGTATATACACATTTACCTCTGATTGTGGAAAACATTCTTTTCAGATACACAGTCTGGATGGTGAGAACAGGAAGAAACTGGATGAAGGGATGAGGTAAGTAACAATAGTCTTGTTAAGTTCTAATCATATGAATGAGAAAAATGCAGATTTTAAAATCTGGGACTTCTCTATGGACCCTTTTTCTCTAAGAATGTGGCTTTGAGAAATGAAGCCTAAGCTGGTCCTGGCCTTGCAGAGACAGTGGGGACATGAAGGGCCGTGGGCTAAGTCTGGGGAAATGAGGAAGGTGCACTTGTCCTCAGGTGTGCAGAGGGGTCACACTCCAGCCTTCGACCTCAGGCTGGGGGTCAGCAGGGACCCTGGAGCCGCTGCCAGGAAAAGCCAGCGGCTGCAACCCGCCTGCAATGCCCTCCTACATACTAACTTCAACAAAAAGGAGAAGCGTTTTGGTTTTCAGCATTTCTGATTTAAGCCACAAGTTGAATGAACATCTGTTCCCCTACCCCGATATTTGGTAAAATATACATCCTTAACTTACTTACAACAAACAGTATTTTCCATTGTTTAGTCATACACTTAAAATATAGGTGATCAGACTGTTTTACCAAATTTTAATCCTGAAATTCCAAGCATGTATTTAAATCAGTACCTTCCAAAAGAGAATGCTGCAGTGCCGACAGAAATGCAGCGTGTCTCCATACTGCTCCTTTGCTGGGTAATGTTTCTGAAGTGCAAAGTACATCAACTTCCACTCAATATGTCCTTTTTCTGAAAGGATCAAATGTCTACAAAACTAAACAAACAAAAAAAACTCCATTCAGAATCAGCATAAGATGACTTTCAAAGCATAATATTAGGTGTAAAACTTACTCATTTTAATTTTGTTTTTAACTTCAGTAGATTTAGGGGTACAAGTGGGTTTTGGTTACATTGATGAATTGTACAGTGCTAAAGTCTGGGATTTTAGTGCTTGCATCACTAGAGAAGTATGCATTGTACCCAGTATGTAGTGTTTCATCCCTCACCCTCCTCCTACCCTTCCCCCTTCTGAGTCTCCAATGTGTATTATACCGCTCTGAATGCCTTTGTGTACCCACAGCTTAGCTCCCACTTATAAGTGGGAACATATGGTATTTGGTTTTCCATTCCTAAGTTATTTTACTTAGAATAATGGCCTCCAATTCTATCCAAAATTATTTTTCAAAGGCAGTGTAGTACATAAAACAATTATTTGAAATTAAACTCACTTGTATTCAATCAGTAAGTGACAAATCAAATAAATTGTGTTATGCCTGTATATAAGAATACCAAGCAGCTGTTAAACAGACTTAAATATTGCAATCTGGAATGATGTCCATAATATATTATTAATTAAAATAAGTTACACACATATTTGATAAGGGACTTATATCTAGAATATATAAACACTTAACTCAATAATAAAAAGACAGATAACCCAATTTAAAAAATGGGCAAAGGACTTGCAAAGACATTTATCCAAAGAAGTCACAGAAATGGACATAACCTCATGAAAAGATGTTCTAGTGCAGCCACTTTGCAAAACAGTCCGGCAATTCCTCAAAAAGTTAAACAGAATCCACCATATGACTCAGCTATTCTACTCCTAGGTTTATAACCAAGAGAAAAGAAAACATGCAACGACACACAAACTTGAACATGTTCATGGCAGCATTATTTGTAAAGGCCACAAACTTCTATCAAACAAACTAAATGTCAATCAACTGGTGAATGGATAAACAAAAAGTGGATATACATAGAGTGTGATATTATTCAGCCTTAAAAAGGAATGATGCTCTGATTTATTCTACAACATGGAGCTGTAAGGACATCATGCAAAGGGAAAGAAGCCAGTTACAAGATGACAAATGCCACAGATTCTACTTATATTACATGTCCAGAACAGGGAAATACAGAGACAGAAAGTTGATTGGGGGTTGCTTAGGGCTGGAGATGGCAGCTGAAGTGCACAGGTGGTTTTTTTTTATTTTTTAACTGAGGTGATGCTGATGTTTTGGCTGTGTCCACACCCAAATCTCAAATTGTAGTTCCCATAATTCCCATGTGTCATGGGAGTGAACTGGAGGAAGGGAACTGAATCATGGGGGCAAGTTTTTCCCACGCTGTTCTTGTGATAGTAAGTTACACAAGATCTGATTGTTTTATAAAGGGGAGTTCCTGCACATGCTCTCTCTTGCCTGCTGCCATGCAAAATGTGACTTTGCTCCTTCTTTGCCTTCCACCATAATTGTGTGGCCTTTTTCTTAATAAATTACCCAGTCTCAGGTATGCCTTTATTAGCAGCATGAGAATGGACTAATACAAATGCCAATGTCCTACTATCGACTGTAGTGATGGTTGCATAAAGTGGAGGCTATCTTAATAAAGGTGTTACCAAAAACATCATTATTACAGAGTGACTTTCAATTATAGGTTTGAAAATGACCAGTGCACAGCTAGATGAATTAATGTGTATGTCTGAGTACGTATAAAAGCCTGAAACAACAAAATGCATGGGCTTAAGGAGTAACAGGGCTGCCCTGGGGTGGAGGCCTTTAACTTGTTTGTACAACACTGTACTAGTCTTTAGGGCTGTTGCTGCAATAAGCATGTTTTACTTTTCATAGCTATAAATAATCGCTTGTATAACATACTTCAGTCATGGCTTTTGGGGGCTTTGGAAATTATCATGGAGTCAATGAGGAAATCTTGTTTCTAATAAAATTTGAAACGAAGACTACTTGAAAAATAAAAAGAAGTAGTTACCAGCCTGGTTATATTTAATATTAATTTCTGTGTCCTCCAGGTAGGCACTATTAAAACATTAGTTTATAGAGACTAATAACAACCATTAGTTAATCTCATTTCTACTTCTAATTTTGTGTTATACCAGTGTTCACAGGGAGAATCCCCTCCCATGGTTTTTTTCCTAAATAACCGTCTGATTTTTTTTTGAACTCAAATGCAACATCCCACCAGATGCTCCAGTCAAGAGCATTTAGCTGACTTTTCCTTTCATACTATTTTGAACCAGTCCAGTTTTCTCAGGTGTCTAGTTTTTACTTGGAGGATGCTTCCTTATCTATGCTTTCTCATAAAAGCTATTTCTAATATGCTTTATTTTCAGGGTCTTAATGTTAGTTACTGAGGCCTGAAGAACAGATAATTATTTTTTGATGCTGCGTTTTTATGATTTAGTTAAGAAAATGTGTACAAATGACATGTACCTGCAAGTGCTAATTACTAATTCTAACTTCATTATTCTAGGGTATCAGTGCAGAGCAGACATTTCACTTATTTAAAGCAATTCTTTTAAGAATGGCAATGACCACAGAAATGGCCAAAAGACATAAAGTATGCTTAGGGTCCAGATGTATAAACACCTGCCAGGCATTCTTATTAATGCCTTTTGGGAACAGCTCAGGCTTGCATGTGTCCAGGGGCAAACTGGGAGGCAGAGGGCTCATCCCAGATGACCTTCA
>PVKP010015736.1:0-49795 GCA_004027715.1 Plecturocebus donacophilus | reverse complement strand
CCCCACCGCCGATATTGTAGACCCCGTGTAAGTCACGCAACCCAAACACCACCCCCCGGCCCCAGCAGTGCAGCACCCAATAATACCTTCAACACCCCTCCACCACCCAGAAGGCAGTGTAGTACCTGGTAGTGCCTCCAACATCTCCCCCACCCCCACCACAGGCAACACAGCCCCAGATAATACCGCCCCAATGCCACCTGGCAGTGCAGCTCAGGACAGCCCCACAACCAACCCCTCCCCTGTCCCACATGGCAGCAGTCATGCCCCAGAGAGTGCTCCCAACTCATCCCCTCCTACAAGCAGTGCAGCCCTAGCTAGAGCCCCAATGGGCTCCCCCACGCTCCTGCCCCCGGCAGCGCCCCCATTCACCAGCTGCAGGCAGTCCAGGACGCCATAGCACCCCAACCATCCCCACCTACCTCAAGCAATGCAGCCTCCATAGGGCAGCCAACCTGCCCAGCCTCCGCCAGCAACCCAACCGCTAAGTCAGCCCCAGCCAGCCCCCACCCATGGGCAGTTCAGCCGCAGGCAGCCCTGCATACCTCCCCCAATTCGAGGTGTGGGCCGGCCACCCTGGATAGCACCCTCCCCCACCACAGGCAGTGTAGCCTCAGATAGCCCCCGAACCACTCCCCACCAGGGGCAGTGCAGCCCCGGATAGCACACTTACCCTGCCGCCTTTCTACCACTCCCACGGAGCTGCCGTCTGCGTTGACTGCGTTGAAGAGAGCAGCAGTGCTGCAGGCCCCGCCATGTTGTCGACATCCCCCGCCATGTTGTCGACATCCCCTGCTCTTCTACGCAGCGGAACAGAAGAGTTGCGCAGCCAGACACGGAAGAGCCCGGAATACACTGACTCCCTTTCGAAATGCTTTATATACTGAGGGCGTGGAAAGGCACTCTAGGAGGCTTACTCTGATTGGGCTTTATTTTCATGCTCTGATTGGTTGTCCTAAGACTTGCTTTCATCCAATCAGATCACGTTAATAAAGTCCAATCAGAGTAGGCCCGAGTTCGAAGACCTCAGTATATAAAGCATGCTGAGGGAGAACGAGGCTTTTCCAGGATGTTCTGTGTCTGTGGGCTGAGTCCGCTGAGATGCTGTGTGGTGGCTTAGAGAAGGAGGGTAAGCGGCAGCCGTCTGCTGCTCGCTGGGGACTGGAGCCTGTGGCTCCGTGGCTCATCTCGCTGTGGTTGTTGACGGCACCGGAGATTGCAGCACAGCCAGAGCGCTAGGAGGGTGGCCGGCAGGATAGAGGAGGAGAAGAGGAACCCACCTGCCCCATGCTGGAGGCTGGAGCTTGGAGCCTGGAACCCACGCGGCTCGCCTCGCTGGGGTTGATGGTGGCCACGGAGGCTGCAGCTGACCAGAGCGGTACGAGGGGAAAATCGTTTTGGGATAGACCGAGGAATAAAGAGGATGGTTAACAGGATAAGAAATTGCAAAAGATGGTAAAAATGTTTTCGGGTAGATGGAGAGGGAAAGGAGTGGTGAGCAGCAGGAGTGGGGAGGCTTTGGGGAAAGATGGGGGAAAATGTTTTGGGGTAGATGGAGCACCAAAAGAGGGTGATGAGAGTGGGGTGGGGAAAAGGAAGGTGGCCGGGGAGAGGGGAAAAGACGATGGGAAAAGGTTTTGGGTAGATGGATGGGGAAAAGGGTGGTGAGCGGGAGAGTAGAGAAGGCTTTGCGAAAAGACGGGAAAAATGGCGCGGAAGAAGTTTGGGATAGAGAAAGAAAAGACAGAGAAAGAAAAAGGGTGGCGAGAGGGAGGGGGCCGAGGCAGGTGGGAAAAGAAGGCAGGGAAATAATGGTGAGGAACACAGATTTGGGGTAGATCTTTCTCTGATTTTTTAATCAGATTATTTGTATTTTGTTTTTGAGTAGTCTGAGTTCTTTATGTATTATGTGTATTAACCCCTTGCCTGATGGCTCGTTTGCAAATGCTTTTTTCCATTCCCTGGATTGTTTCTTCATTCTATCAATTGCTTCCTCTGCTTTGCAGGAGCTTTTAATTTGAATGTAATTGTATTTGTGTGTTTCTATCGCTTGTGCTTTTGAAGTGTATTTGAAAATTCCATGTTGCAACCAATTTCGTGAAGCATTTATCCTAAGTTTTCTACTCTAGTAGTTTCTTAGTTTCAGGTTCTACATTTAAATTCTTATTTTGAGTTGATTTTGGTATATGGTAAGATAATGGTCTAGATTTTATTATTCTACATGGCCAGTGTTGGGTTTTCCCAATGCGTTTTATTGAAGAGATTATCCTTCCCAAATGTGTGTTCTTGGCACCTTTGTTAAAAATGAATTGACTGTAAATGTGCGAATTTATCTTTGAGTTCTCTGTTTCATTTGTCTACATTTGTCTGTCATTAGCCTATGTATGCCTGTTTCTGTCTCTGTCTCTCCCCACCCCATTTTTTTAGCCAGTATCACACTGTTTCAGTTATTATAGAGTTGTAGCATATTTTGAAATCAGGTGATGTGAGGCCTCCAGATTTTTTCTTCTTATTCAACTTCGTTTTGTTGTATCTAAGATGCTTTGAATATCCATGTGAATTTTAGGATTTTTTTCTACTATAAAAAATGTTTTGTAATTGAATATGGATTGCATTGATTCTGTAGATAACGTTGGGTGATACAGCTGTTTTAACAATATTCTAGTGCATGGACATGGGATATCTTTTTATTTACTTATATCTGCTTTAATAGCTTTTATCTATGTTTTGTAGATTTTATTGTGAGATCTTTCACCTTTTTGGTTAAGTTTATCCCTGGGTGTCATTTTTTTTGAAGTGGGTAGCTACTGTAATGAAATAGCTTTGATTTCTTTCTTAGTTGTTTCACTATTGGTGCATGGGTGTGCTACTCATTATTTCTAGTAGGTTTACTTGTGGAATCTTTAGAATTCTCTCTATGTGTGATCATGTCACCTGCAAACAGAGACAATTCGACTTTTTTTTTTTCCAATTTGGATGCCTTTTATTGCCTTCTCCTGTGTAATTGTTCTAGCTAGGACTTCCAGTACTGTGATGAATCAAAGTGGGGAAAGCAGCCACACTTGTTCCAGATCTTGGAGGAAGAGCTTTTAACTTTTCCCCATTGATAACGATGTTAGCTGTTGGTTTGTCATTTACGACGTTTATTCTGCTGAGATATTTGCTCCTTCTGTACTTATTTTGTTGAGTTTTTATAATGAAGGAATGTTGAATTCTGTTTTTTTTCAGCATCTACTGAAATTATGATAGGGATTTTGTTTTTGATTCCCTAAATATGGTATGTCACAATTATTTGTGTTTATTGAATTATCCTCATATTCTTTAGTGAAATCCACTTGATCATGGCTGATGATCTTTTAATTGTGTTTTCAAAGGAAGTTTTCCTAAAGTATTTGTTGAAGATTTTTTTGCATCTATGTTCATCAGGGATATTTGCCTGTGGTTTTCTTTTTGTGTTGTGTTTTGGTCTGATCTTCGTACCAGGGTAATGCTGGCCTCGTAGAACAAGTTTGGAAATATTTCTTCCTGTTCATTTTTGGGGGAATATTGTGAGTAAAATTGGTATAAGTTCTTTTGAAAGTATTTGGTAGAATTTAGCAGTAAAACCAGAATTCTTGTGTTTTCCTTTGACTGGCGACTTCTTACTGCTTTAATTGCATTACTGATTATTGCTCTGTTCTGGTTTTTTACTTTTTTATCATTCTATCTTACGACTTGTGTTATGTGTCCAGAAATGTATTCATTTCTCCCAGATTTTTCAACTTTTTTGTATGTAGGCATTTTTAATAATCTCTTAGGACCCTTTGTATTTCTGTTATCAATTGTAATGTCTCCTTTTTTATATATGATTTTATTTCAGTTTTCTTTCTCTTTTTCTTAGTCTGAAACTTGTCTGTTGGGTGCGGTGGCTCACATCTGTAATCCCAGCATTTTGGGAGGCAAGGCAGGTGAATCACCTGAAGTCAGGAGTTTGAGACCAGCCTGGACAACACAGTGAAATCCTGTCTCTAAAAAAAATTAGTTGAGGATGGTGGTGGGCACCTGTAATCCCAGCTACCGGGGGAGGCTGAGGTAGGAGAATCACTTGAACCCAGGAGGCGGAGATTGCAGTGAGCCAAGATCCAGCCTGGGCAACAAGAGCAAAACTCTGTCTCAAAAAAGAAAAAATCTTGTCAATTTTGATTTTGTTTTCAAAAAACCCTCAGCTCTGTGTTTTATGGATTTTTTCTAGTTTAAATTTTTAAAATTTCTTTTCCAATCTTTATTATGTATTTCTACTATTTTTAGCATTTGAATTTTTTTCCCCCTCATTACTTGAACTGGATGATCAGGTTGGCTATTTGAGATTTTTCTATGTTTCTAAGGTAGGCATTTATAGCTATACACTTTTCCTCTTAGAACTGCTTTTGCTGCATCCTACAGATTTTGTTCTATTGTGTTTCTATTTTTATTTGCTTCAGAGAAGTTTTAGTTTCCTTTTTATCTTTTTCATTAATTGTTCATGAGTATGTATTTTAATTTCCATATGTTTGTGTACAGTTTTTAAAGTTCATTTGTTACTGATTATTTCTAGTATTCCACTGTGGTCAGAAAAGATACTTGATATGATTTCAGTTTTTTAAAATGTGACTTGTTTTTCGACCTAACACAGAATCAGTTTTGGAGAATAATCCATGTGTTACTGAGTAGAAAATGCACTGTGCAGTTGTTGAGTGGTAAGCTGTGTAAATGCCTGTTAGGTCCATTTGGTAGAGCGTACAGTTTAACTGGTGATTTTTAGATGTCTAGATGATCTGTCCATTGACAATAGTGAAGTGTTGATTATAGTAAAGTGTTGAGGTACTATGTTATTGTACTACAGTCTATCTGTCCTTTCAGGTGTGTTAATATTTGTTGCTTTATTTAGATGCTTGAGTGTTGGTTGCATATGTACTTATACTTGTTTACCACTGTGTTGACTTCTTTCCTGTTATATATTTATTTGTTTCTTTTTTTGACAAATCTATTTCATCTGATATAAGTATACTCCTGCTTTTTTTTGTTTCATTTGTATGGGATGCTTTTTATCATCCCTTCACTTTAAGTCTATGTAATGTGTTTATAGGTGAACTGAGTTTCTTGTAGGCAGCATGCAGTTGGGTCTTATCTTTCAATCCATCCAGCATCTCTGTCTTAATTGGAGAATTCAATTTATTTCTAGTCAAGGTTATTATTAACAAGTAAAAACATGCTGCCGTTTTTTTAGCTTGTTTTCTGGTTGTTTTGCTACTCTCTTTTTTGTTCTCTTTTTCTTCCTCTTCCCTCTCTCTCTTTTCTTCTTTCTTCCTTTTCCTTCCTCCTTCCCTTCCTTTCTGTCTTTACTTGTAGTAAGGTAATTTTCTCTGGTAGTGTGTTTTAATGCCTTGCTTTTTATTTTTAGGATGTCTATCACTGATTTTTGTTTTCTGGTTACCATAAGACTAAACAGCATAATTGTAACAAGTTACTTTAAACTGAAAAAAACTTAACTTTGATTGGTCCCAGCTACTCAGGAGGCTGAGGTGGGAGGATCACTACCAGGGAGGCGGAGGTTGCAGCAAGCTGAGATCATGCCACTGCGCTGCAACCTGGGTGACAGAGTGAGACCCCATCTCAAAAAATAAATTAAAAAAAAAGCAATAGATTATAATGAATTCTGATTGTACATTGTGAGATGATAATATACTAAAATATAAAGAAAAAAGTGAAAATCATTCATGATCTCATTACTCAGAGATCACTACTTCTAATGTTTGGGTACATATGCTTCCTATTTCATAACCCACTCACTCTCAAACACACACAGAAATGTACACATAAAATGGAAACATTTTGCACACAGATACAATTTTATTGTAACCTTTAAAGAAAGACAGCTTTGTAATTTTTCATTTAAAAATATTGCGATTATCTTTTGTGAATAATATATAAAATACTATCTGTCTTAGTTTTAAGATTTTGGTTCTGCTCTTTGGGATGGTGGGTACACTTCTTGCTGAAATGGATCATCTCAGTGCCTTTGTGATTTTCTTTCTTCCCTATATAGGCTGCTGCTTTTGGAAGGGGAGCCTGGATCTCCCTCCTGTTTGCTTGGGGCAAACACACAGCGTTGTGGCGTTAAGAAGACACATTTGCCTGCACCGGATAAAAACACTGGCTCCAGTTCTGAAAATAAAGATAATGTAAGAATTTTTGTCCTGTGATTAATACTAAGATATAAATAAAGTGGTTTTAGATAATTTTAGCAAATGATTCAGATGTATCTCTGCACAGCCACTCGGGTCAAATGGACTAGGCACAGAGGCAAAGAGAAAGAGAACCAATGGCCACATGCACAAGACTCCCAGTGGGTCCTCATAGCCACAGGGGTCCACATAGACACATAGGCAATTCAGGAGCATGTGGGGATGTTGTACCTGGACCATGAGAAATGAGCATGTATACAGGCCAGGTGCACAGACCACATGCAAGCTGTACAAAGGATGGGGCTCCCCGGATCTCCAAAAGATCCTTTCAGAGACGACCTCTCATACTCCCCCCAAGACACACCTCCCCCAAGTACAAGAGCATGCACACAGCAGGAATGATCATACACTGGCTGAGGCTCCACACACTGCCCCTCCCTACAGTGGCCACCGCAGCTGGTAGAGGAAGGTCACATCAGGACAAATCATGGCACCAGGCAGCCTCCCATTGATCCCGGGCTGAGCTGAAAGATTTCTCATTCTGTTTATTTATCTCCCACCCCAGTCTGAGAGGGGGATAGAGAAACCTCTCACTGCCCCCCTTCCAAGCCCAGGCCTTAACCCTTATGGGACCATGGTTCTTCCCTGCCTGACCCTTACTTCCTTCCAACTCTTCCACCACAGTCCTGACTCAGTTTCTCTTTGACAGGTTTACTTTTCCACATCCTCCAACTTCCTTCAGGCCTCAGCCCAGAAAGTCTGATACCAGATCCAGGAAAGTGAATGTCTCCGGGACCACTTCCCTCATCCCCAACTCCACCAAAGGTTAGAGGGGTCCAGTCCTTGTCTATACCTAACCTCTACTAATGGAAGTAATTCCCCAGACTGGGGATGGGGAGACGGGGAGAGAATGGGAGTTACTTGCAATCTAGTAATCATACCTCAGTGGGAGGAGGGTCAGCTCCGTTAATGCCCTTCCTGTGCCACCTGCCCCTTCCCCCCTACACCAGTTAGCTCTTGTTACAGAAAAGGGGCAAGGGGCCCAGGCACAATAGCTCAAGCCTGTAATCCCAGCACTTTGTGAGGCCAAGGCAAGAGGATCGCTTGAGGCCAGAAGTTCAAGACTAGCCTGGGCAATACAGTGAGACACTGTCTCTACAAAAATAAAATTAAGAAAAAAATTATCTGAGTGTGGTGGTGTGCACCTACAGTCCCAGCTACTTTGGAGGCTGAAGCAATAGGATTCCTTGAGCCCAGGGGTTCAAGGCTGCAATGAGATGTGATTGAGCCACTGCACTCCAGGCTGTGTACTCGCTCCAGAGAGAGACCTTGTCTAAAAAAGAGGAGGGTGTTGGGGAAGAAGTTGCTCTCTTAAAAATAGAGGCAGAGGGGTAGCGGAGGGACTTTCTGTGGAATACACAACGTTCACTCATTTATTCATTCACTCACTCATTCATCCATCCATAAACATGTGTAGGCCTCATATCCCATCCAGACCAGGGCAACCCTTAAGACAGGGACTATCACCGCTTTTTCTTTTTTTTTAGGTGGAGTCTCACTCTTGTTGCTCATGCTGGAGTGCAATGGCCTGATCTTGGCTCACCACAACCTCCGTCTCCCACGTTCAAGCAGTTCTCCTGCTTCAGCCTCTCAAGTAGCTGGGAGTACAGGCATGCATCACCACACCAGGCCACTTTTTGTATTTTCAGTAGAAACAGGGTTTCTCCATGTTGATCAGGTTGGTCTTGAACTCTTGGCCTCAGGTGATCTGCCTGCCTCAGCCTCCCAAAGTGCTGAGATTATAGGCATGAGCCACCACACTTGGCCGACTATTCTGTTTATTTAGAGGGGTGTTGGCCCAAGGTAGTGTTCTGAGCTCTCAGGGCCATCTCCTCCCCGCCACCCCCCACTCCATGGTCGCTGAGGACTCTGCCTGGACACCCCAGGCTGAAGCCTCCACTCCCCAAATGCAGAGGCCTCAGAAGGCAGGGGCCCTCCTTCAATAAAGCCCCCAGAACTGCAGTCCCCACAAATGTCCAACCCACTCTCGTGCTTCTCTACCTCTAACTGGCCTCCTCCTTGCTGTAACGCATTTGCTGGGGTGGGAAGCCTCTACATTCCTGATCTGGGTCAGACCAGTAGAGAGGATTCCTGGATCCTGGGTCCTGGCCCAGCGGCAAATCTGCCCTGGCCTTGTCACCCCCCCCAGACTCCTCTGAAGATCCCTGGAGAGCAGCACATGATGGGAGGGTGGTGGGGTAAGCCCTAGTGCCCCAGATGCCTTAGGGCATGGAAACTGCCCTTCCTCCTACACATCCCAGGTCCCCAGTTCCTGGGGTTCCTTGCCAGTGCTGACTCATAGGGGGAGCACAGCGCTGCCACACAGCAGAAGTTCTTCCTGAACCTCTCCCTGGGAGATTGCACCTCCTGTCCCCTTGGGGGTCTCCGCGGGGACCCAAGGTGAGTGTGAGAGCCAGACAGCCCGTCTCAGCTCCATCAGCCAGAAAGTTCCTTGTGATTAGGATTTTTATAACAGTATCAGTGGTTTCTCCACGTTGATAAGGGGACATTTTTCTAGTTAAGTCTCTTTGAACTTGGGTTTGACATTAAATTAGCAAGTGCTTTTCATTTGGGATATGATATCTATAAATTGCTGCCGAAATGAACAACAGTTTGAGAGCCTTGTATACATTTACATCTTTTCCCCAACTTTTTCTCGTCTCTAATTCAGTGTGGAAAGTCAGTATTTGCTGTAGTTTGTCAGTCCTGAAGTTGATGTCATATATTCCCCCTCCTTCCTATGTTTCACATACTGAATCGTTTTTAAAAATTCGGTTAAAAATGTTGTTTGTGTCTGTTGTAGCTCATGTGGGGTTTCCATCACAGCCGGGTGATTCCGCCTGCGCTCCGTGTGCTTCCACAGAGGATTTGTGTACTGCCGGAACAAGGAGCTGGAACAAGGAAGGTGGCTTTCGGCAGCAGCAGTCTTCTCTCCACTGGCCTCTTTCGATAGTAAACCTCACTCGCTTTTCCGGGTCACTGACCAGAACACCTTTCAGGTAAGCAGAAAAGCAAGGCATTGTTTTCGATATTTGGGAGGCAGTGAGGGTCACTCCTGCGTCGTCAGCAGTAATAATAATAGAATGGGCGCACTGTCCTCCCTGAGCAGCAGCCTGTTCATTGTTACAGTTTGGGCATTCTGGTTTTTTCAGTGTCTTAGACTTTTCCCATATGAGCTGAGTGAACCTGCTCTCTACGTTTGTACAGCCTACAACAAATTATGATTAAGAAAAAATTTTACAGTCAAAGATGGTAGAAAAACTATCTTTTTTTATAAAAACCAGATTTATTTTGGGAAGGCATCATTTCCTTACTAAATTTGTTCTAAACAGCCTCTGCGGGAAAGGGGCTTTGAAATGAGCATAGACTGAAATCATTGCGTGCTAGGGATTCAGAGCTTGGCTTTAGTGCTCTCATAAGAAGTCTGGCATGGCACTTACTGTATTACACTGCAGTTATCTGCTTTTCTGAGTTTACAGACCATGCATACCTTTCTGTCTGGACCCTATCCTACTCATCTGTGTAGCCCTAGAATGTAACACACTGCCTGACATTTCATTAGTAATAATCACAGTGATGGTAACTGCTATTTCTCAGACTCTCCTATGTGTCAGGCCCTGGCCTAGGCAATTTACATACACTTCCTCCTCCTACCTGTGAGGCGTAACTTTGATGGTTTATCTTACAGGTAAAGCAACTGAGACCAGGCACCTAGTAAGCATTCAGTGTGTATTTATTGTTGAATGAAAGATTGTAGCTCAGAGAGGTTAAGCAACTTGCCTAAGGCCATGCAGACAATAGCAGCACCAGAACTTGAACCTTTGGTTCTCTGCTCTGGAGCTTGAATTTTTTGTGCTGCAACTTTCATCTATTCAAGCAAAGTTGGATTAAATGATTAGAGTTGGCATCTCTGGAGTGAGTACGTGAGAGTAGTCATATCTAGAAATTAAGTGGAATGCTACATTTCTTCTTGTCTGTCACTCAACTGCCTGTCCTAGAGAATAGGGACTGAATCCTGTTAATGACTGTCATCTCCAGAGCACATAGTGGGTGCTCAATAATTGTTGGATGAATAAATGGAACAAATTAACAAATCGATGCCCAGTTAATCTAATTCCTTGTCACAAATCCAGACAGGTAAGAATGTCTTACATTTATTTGAAATAGAAGTTATAAGACTGGGAGTTAAAGAGATGTTAAATCTCAAAACATGGTTCACATTTGAAGTAACGCCAGGTTCCTCTATGTTGTTGCAGTAACTTTGACGCTGTCCAGGAAAGCAGGGCTAGATATGTGCCTTGGGAGCACTTTGGGGATACCACAAGCCAATTAATCGCTGTCAACTTCCCAGACTTCCTGGAACTGTATGTTCAAAGTATCGTTACTTCAACTACATGAGTTTTTAACTTTTGACCTAACCAAAACAGTTCTGAAAAAACATTCATATAAAATCACTTGAGGGGTCAGAGATGGCCTCGGAAAACCCGAGTGCTCTCTCCCAAAGTAATGAGGAATTGAACATTGTTCTTATTGTTCCCTGAAGTCATCTGACCTTCTCTAATTTTTATTTTGAGTTTCTCAGCTTTTGTATTTCTGAATTTTTTTAAACCTAGTCAGCGAGCATTTGTGATTATCATGTTGCCTCATTTTAAGTGCTTATCTTTGGAAGTAAAAATTAGCATGTAGCTACACATTTAATGTGAAACCATGCGCAATGCTTCTTCATTATGCTGAAGTGGAAGGATGTTTAGCATTAGAAACACATGCCTTTGTGTCTAGAATTAGTTTGTCTTTTCCTCCTGATGGACTTGGTGAATTTCAGTAAGCCTTCCTGCTAAGTAAGTTAGGATCTGTTACGGGCCTTCATGTTTTTTACTTTGTTTCTCCTTCCTCTTCTCAGCTTTGCCTCTTGGCTTTCTTCTGCGGTCTTTTTTTTTTTTTTCTTCCTTCCAAATTCATTAAATAACTTTGAGTTAGGCTTTGCATTAGGTACTAGAGATATAAAGATGAATGAAATGCACTTGTTGTCCTTTAAAGAAAATTAATGACCTCAAATTCATTTACTAAAGAAATTTCAGAAAGTGCTGTTTCTCTAAAGCTTTGTTTTTAAGAAGTGGTGTCTCTAATTAAAATACTTACATTACAGTTTCATGATTTATGAACATCAGATATAAACCAAGTTGATTTTTCTTTCTTTTTTGCTGTTGTATGCGACACATATGCATAACAGATTTAAAGTGTTTTGTAAATATTTTGGCCATTAAAAGGTAATTTGAATTAATCCCAAGAAACTTTTCATCTGTTTCATGGCCATTTATATTTATTCTGTTGCCCTTTGTATGAACTTTTATATTTTTGACATATAAATTGTGTATATTATTCTTAGAGATAAATATCTGTTTTATTTTTACCAGCAAGCCTAGTGAATTCTCATCTCAGGGATAATAGCATTAACGATGGGCTAATACGATTAATCAGAATTTATGTGTGGCTCTAATGGAGATTTCCTCCCTTTCATGACCAGGTGTGCTAGATGGTGTCAGTGTCAGCCAGTCACCTCCCCGTTGGCAGCCCCATGAGCACCATGAGTAACTCTTCAGGTGGCACTTACTTCTATTGGAGCTGGTCCCCTGCCAGCCTGGATGCGAAAACACTGAAGAGAGATTCTGTTTTCATGGACATTTTGGGTCTTGTGGTAAGTTTTAATTTTCTTACTTGTGTCTTTGCAGAAACATTTCTATCTGCTTTCTTTTTGTGTTGCTGAACAAAGAGCCTAAGAACCTTGCAACATATACAGTGTGTTCACTATCCCCTTAAAATTGATTTTTCTCTTAGATGTCTTTGAAGGTTTCCTTATTTGGAGTTGTATATCAATAGAGCCAGGCTTTCTGGAGGTTAATCTGGTGATAGGAGATAACACTATTTAGTAAAGTGTAGACAGCAGGGTATTTAAGTAGAAACGCTCATGGGCTGCAGGAAACATGGGACAACATTTCAGTAGCAAGAGTTGGGTCTACAGATAGAAATTGAGAGTGTCTGAGAGAGATGACAAAATTGTGACAAGACATTTACTTGTTAGATATTAGCCAAATGCTCCCTGAGAGCCAAGCATGTTCTATGTAGGTGGTGGGAATACAGAGATGGGCAGGGTGGGCAGGATTCTTGCCCAAATGTGACATGTTTTCTGGCCCCAGAGCTGGATGAGTTGGAGTAATGGTGGTGGAAAGACATAAAAATCAACCATAAACAAGTGAGCAAATAAATGTGCAAGATAATCCAAGGTAGTGAAGGAAAAGTAGTAGTGTACCAGATGAAGAAGTTAAGTAGCAGATGAGGGGAGAACATTACAGGAAGGGGAGATCACCCATGCAAGTCTGTGTGGCAGGAGCCAGCATGTTTTAGGAAAAAAAAGTAGGTCAGAGTGTCTGGAATGCAGTGAGAGGAGAGCCTGGGATAAGAAGCAGATGGGAGCCACAGCACTCTAGATCTGCACCATCCTACACACTGGTCACTAGTCCATGTTGCCATTTAAATTTCAATTGAGATTTAGTAAAATTTAAAATGTAGTTGCTTAGCTCTATTAGCCACAGCTCCACTGCCGAGTAGCCATGTGGCTAGCGGCTGCTTTGTTCAACAGCAAAGACGTAGAACATTTCTTCCATGAAGAATGTTCTGTGGAACAGAGCTGGTGTAAGTAGTATTTGTAGAGACTTAAAAAAAACAAATTGTCCCAAGCCAGGTCTGTGATGACACCTCTTTTTTGATGTAATTTCCAGTCTCCTTCTGGGAGAATTAATATTCCTGTAAAAAAGAAAACACCAAAGCAATTTTCTAATAAATTTCAACAGGATTTAAACATGTTCTGGGCTGGGCTTCGTGGCTCACTCCTGCAGTCCCAGCATTCTGGGAGGTCAGGGTGGCCAGAACACTTGAGGTAAGGAGTTCAAGACCAGCTTGAACAATATGACACAACCCTGTCTATACTAGAAATACAAATATAAGCAGGGTGTGGTGGCAGGCACAGGCACTCCCAGCTGCTCAGGAGCCTGAGGCAATAGAATTGCTTAAACCTGGGAGGCAGAAGTTGCAGTGAGCTGAGATCATACCACTGCACTCCAGCATGGGGGATACAGATAAGACTGTCTCAAAACAAAACAAAACGTGTTCTGTAAAACTAGTCATTCAACCCAGCAAGGGGCTATCAGTCAGAAGCCTGGTAACGTTTAACTGCACATGATATTTTTCTACCAATTCTCACAGTGTTCTGTAACCATTATCTTATAAAATGTCCCTGCCACAGCGAATTGGGCCACTAGAGATTAAACATGTATTCATAATTGTCAAAAAAGCTTTTTTAAAATTAAAAAAAATTTTAATTTTAAAAATTAAAATTTTTTGTTTGTTTGAGACAGAGTCTTGCTCTGTTGCTCAGGCTGGGATGCAGTGATGTGATCTTGGCTCACTGCAACCTCTGCCTCACAGCTTCAAGTAATTCTTCTGTTTCAGCCTCCTGAGTAGCTGGAACTACAGGTGACACCACCATGACCAGTTAATTTTTTGTATTTTTAGTAGAGACAGTGTTTTACCATGTTAGCCAGAATGGTCTTGATCTCCTGACTTCGTGATACACCTACCATAGCGTCCCAAAGTGCTGTGATTACAGGTGTGAGCCACCGTCCCTGGCCCTAACATTAGTTTTTAAGGAGACTTACCAGCTGTTAAAAGACTATGTATTTAGGTCTTGGCTGAGCACAGCGGCTCACTCCTGTAATCCTAGTGCTTGGGAGGCTGAGGTGAAGGATCTCTTGAGCCCAGGAGTTTGAGACCAGCCTGGGCAACATAGTGAGACCCCAACTTTGAAAAAATAATACAAAAACTAGCTGGGTGTTGTGGTGTGTGTCTCTAGTCCCAGCTACTAAGGAGGCTGAAGCAGAAGCATCACTTGGGCCCAGGAGGTCACCAAGAAAGTCAATCAGGGTGGTAGTGAGCCCTGATTGTGGCACTGGACTCTAGCCTGAGTGACAAAGAGAGACCCTGTCTCAAAAAAAAAAGAAGAAAAATTTAGTGTTTAGTTGAAGAATAATGGGAACATTGAATAATTTTCCACTTCTTTAAAATGCTTTTGTCAAAATAAAAAGTTGGAATTCACACACTTTAGGTTTTTGGATCAAGCTCATAATGGAAAGCAGGAGATCCTTGCCCCATCCCTCCATTCCCATCATGCTCCTCAGGCAGTCACATTCTTCTGGTGGTGACCTTCATATCTCTAAGTAAAATACTTATATTGCTGTTTTATGGTTTATGAACATCAGATATAAACCAAGTTGATCTTTCTTCTTTGCTGTGATAGATGAGGGTTGGCTCAATTCTCTCTCTTTTCTTTTCTTTCCTTTCCTTTTTTGGGGGGGTGGGGTGTCTCACTCTATTACCCAGTCTGGAATGCAGTGGCACAGTCATGGGTCACTGTGATCTCAACCACCTGAGCTCAGGTGATCCTCTTACCTCACCCTTTTAAGTAGCTGGGACTCAGGCGTGCATGACCACACCCAGCTAATTTGTGCTTTTGGTAGAGACGGGGTTTCTTCATGCTGCCCAGACTGATCTGAACTCCTGAGCTTGAGCAATTCACTTGCCTCGGCCTCCCAAAGTGCTGGGATTACAAGCCCGAGCCATCGCACGTTGCCTCCTCCTCCTGTTCTTATTTTACCTAGAGTATTTACTTTTTTCATTTTAGTTTTTCTCTTAGTTATCTTTGTAATTTATAGTTAAAACCTTTTTTTCTTGTTCATGAACTCTAGGCAGTATCTCTTGTCCCTCTACTTTAGAAGGTAAGATGGAGAGAGTAGTGTCCTTTCTGTACCTCTGTGTGGAGAAAGCCAAGTAGATGTTTAGACGAACACCCAGAGGAAGAGAGATGACTTAGCCCCACGTAACCTTACAGTGTCTTAACAACTGGAACAGCAGATGTGGTACAGAGCCATTGTGAGACAAGTTGCCAGGCTGAGAGTTTACATAAGGGCCTGCAAGCACCCTTCCTGTTCACACATTTGCATTCAGATGCTGGCTGTCCAGGTACCTTAATAAAATAAATGAATGAGACCTGTAAAGATCTGGCAGAAGAGCATGACAGACAGGAAATGGCATGTGCAGAGGACCCTGAGACAGGCCTGGGCTTGGCGTGTTGAGGAAGAGCAACAGGAAGGTCTGTGCGTCTCAAGTAGAGTGATGAGAACGAGTGAGGGGAGGGGAAGGCGGAGAGGTTAGTCAAGGCTGTGTCTTGTAGGGCCTGGCAAGGTATTTCGATTTTATTCTGAGTGAGATGGGAATCTCCTGGAAAGTGCTGAGCAGAAAGGTGATGGGATCTTGTTTTAAAGGTTCATCATAGGTTTAGGGTCAAGAATAAACTAAAGCCAGAAGAGACTTAAAGATGTATACAATGAGTAGATCTTGTTTGTTCTCTGAATCAAACAAACCAACTGTAGAAAGTATTTTTTTTCTCCTTTCCTTTTGTTGTTCTCTCTCTCTTTTTTTTTTTTTTTTTTTTAAATAGAGATGGGGCTTTGCTGTTTCCCAGAATGGTCTTGAACACCTGGGTTCAAGCAACCCTCCCACCACGGCCTCCCAAAATACTGGGACTACAGACATGAGCCGTGGCACCCAGCCTGAAAAAAGTATTTTGAGAACCTTGGGGAAATTTAATTATGGACTCAGTAATAGAGAATGTCAAGAATTATTGCTAATAATAAGTGTGACTGTGTTGTATTATTAAAGAAAATGTCTATATGTTAGGGTGATACACACTGAAATACATAGGAGTGAAATGACATAATACTTGGGAGAGATGAAGCAAATGTCTAAATCGTGATAACTGTTGTATCCAGAGTGATACTAAGTGGAAATTACTAGTTCTTTTGTGTATATTTTAATATTATGAAACATTTTGTAATGAAACATTTTTAAAACAATACACCATGGGAGAAGGGGACAAGAATGACATTATCAGGAAGCTATTGCCACAGACCCAGGTGGAAGATAATGTGTTAGACTGAGGTAGAAGTAGTGATGAAGGTGGTGAAAAGTGAGCAGATTCAGGATACATTCTTTCAAAAATTAGTGACACTGTCTTTTATTTATTTAGTTGGTTCATTTTTAAGTTCTGGGATACATGTGCAGAATGTGCAGGTTTGTTACATAGGTATACGTGTGCCATGGTGGTTTGCTGCACCCATCAACCTGTCACCTAGGTTTTAAGCCCCACAGGCAATAGGTATTTGTCCTAATGGCTCTCCCTCCACTTGCCCTCTTAACCCACAACAAGCCCCGGTGTGTGATGTTCCCCTCCCTGTGTCCATGTGTTCTCTTGTTCAGCTCCCACTTATGAGTCAGAACATGTGGTGTTTGGTTTTCTGTTCCTGTGTTAGTTGGCTGAGAATGATGGCTTCCAGCTTGATCCACGTCCCTGCAAAGAACATAAACTCAATCATTTTTGTGGCTGCATAGTATTCCATGGCATATATGTGTCATGTTTTCTTTATCTAGTTTATCATCCATGGGCATTTGGGTTGGTTCCAAGTCATTGCTATTGTAAATAGTGCTGCAATACCTCTAGGGTTTTTTCTCTAGTCTGAGACACTCCGTGATCCATTTCCTGTATTTTTGTGACTGGAAGTTCTGAGCTGCGTTTCTGGGAGAGCAAGAGAGTTTTTATTACCTCTCTCTACCAGGTCACGTCACCTCTGACTTCACCTCCATCTCTCTTACATGCTGCTGGGGGAGTCAGGGAATTTGCTCCGGGCCCCTCTACCCTTCCAGGACTGAAAGAGATGGGGAGGCTGCTTCCTGACCTCTCCAGACCCAGACTGGAGACAGAGAGGACAGTCAGGTCCTCAGTCTATCCGTCCATCCTTCAGCCCATCTGTCTATTGTTGCATTTATGCCACACACCAGTAGAGATCACAAATGTGGAATAGAAGCCCACGCAAACTGTAGCGACCTCTAAGCCCAACTTGAGAAAGGAAGGCTCTTGTTTTGTGTCCTGCTCCCCAGTTCACCTCTGACGCTTAGTGCCCAGTGGCCTCTCTCATCATACTGGGAAGGGGAGAAATGGAGAACTGTGGAACAGGGTCAGAGTGGAGAGGAGGGAGATGCTTGCCCAGACATGCCTGGCGGGTCTGCACTGAGGATCACAAGCCATCTGCACCTGGGAGGGGGCGGGAGAGAGTAGGGCCTGAGACGGGACCACCTCTTCCAGGAGGCTCCCTTATCCTGTCTCATCCCCACCCCCATCCCCTCGCCTACCACCTTTGGGGTGATTCTAGGAGTGCCTGGCAACACCACTGACTGTGCGGCCCAGGCCAAGGCAAGCGTGGAGACCATGCAATCCCACCCTTGGCCCTGGCCCAAGTGTCCAGGAAGCAGCCCCAAGTCTTGGCAGGGGACATTTCCGTAATGAGCAAGTCCTGATCGTGGACTACTGAGTTGCAGGGATCTGCCTGGTCCCAGGTAAGGACAGAGAGTGTGCCACAGTTCCCGACACATGCCCAGAGTCCCCTCAGTGTCACCATCCAGGCGCCTGTCCCCTCTGGCTCTTCCAGCAGTGGGAACCCACCCTGCCTCCAAGCCATGAGGAACTTGGGCTTCATGGGGAGGAGCTAGTTTTACAACCACGTAGGGTGTGAGATCCTAATTTCCCTAGCCACCGGAAGAAGGGATTGAATGAGGGGTTAGATGAGTGGTGGCCCTGCTGAACAGAATCCGTGCTGTGGAGTCTGCAAGTAATGAAAGCTTCCAAGCCTCTAGAGATGCCCCCTGCACCCTCTTCTGAGGAATCCTGCTGGCAGTGACCTCCGCCCTGTCCTGGGGCAAGGTACTGCGTCTCTCAGATTAACCCCAGTAGGGCGTGCCCTAGCACTGTCAGCATGAGGTCATCCTGTCAATAGGAATTTCCTGTCCCTTCAACACAGACTGGCGATGGGCCCTGCCATATGCCCAGTCCTTGGGCTCCCAGACTCACCAATTACCTGGGATGATGATTGCCAGACAGTGCCAGGTCCTGCCCTCTAGGCCTCATCACTGCCACAGATGTGGGACAGGTTTTCCCATCAATGGCCAAAAGGGAATCCAGGTGGGTGGGCATTCTCTGCCCCAGAAGAGCCTGCTTTCCTGAGCACTGGCCCATGTCCCATCTTGGTTCCACCCTTCCAGTGCTTGGCAGAGTTAGTGCAGGAACTGATATCTCTGAAGAAACTGAGATCTGCTGACAACAAGGTGCCTTGGGGGCTGCCCTAAGGAGGGCACAGCTTCCTTGGAGTGAGGAGGTGTCACCTAGCAAAACTTGGACATTAGTAGATGCAATTAGCAAGTGAATCTTAGGCTGAGAATGTGGGTATTCACCACAAACTCTGTCTCTCCTTAATCAGATGATGAATGTGATACATACCCTTCCCTGCTAGGGTGTGAGCTGGGTGGAAGTTCCCTGAGGTGTGCCCATCCCCATGTCCCACATCCTTTGCACACAGTAAGAGTGCAATAACCCTTTGTCCACTGTTAAACTGAAGGAGACTCATCATATGATTTTTCCTGGTGCTTGTGCCCTGTCTTTTCTGGCTACAGGGGAGAGGGGTCTTGAGCCAGTATGGGATGTAGGGGTTGGGCGCAAAAGGAAGGATAAGATGGTCTCAGAAACAGCAGGCTCTGATGGGGCTGGACTTCAGCACTGTTATGTGAGGTTCTTCAAGAGAAGGGCTGAAGACAGGAGTAGGGGGAATGTTTGGGGAGGCAGTAGGAATTCTGGTGGATAATGGGGTCCAAGTGTCAAAGTGTGACCAGAGTGGGACAGGGGGACATATCCTCACTTTTGGCAGGGGCTCAGCAGGTGAGGACACCAGGTGCCCTTGGCTTGCTATTTGGAGCCTAGGAGATAGTAACCGTGGGCATGCATCCTGTCTGGGCAAGTCCCTTTGGTCACAGTGTCACAGTCACGCTGGGGAGGTGCCCTCAAGTGGCTTCACAGCAGCAGACCTGAAGGGGAATGGAGTTCAAAAAGGTGAGTCTCTATGATACACCAACTCACTCCTACCAGAAATAACTTGATTAGGAGGCTTTGAGGGAAACCATGGAGTAGCTCAGCAAACAGGTCCAGAGACATTGAAACAGGAATGATGACTGATAATGTGTCTCCATTTATACCCGCAAGTTGGAGAGATCTTAGAGAACTGGAATATTTGAGAATATGACATCTTATTTCTCAAATATTTGATACCTCCAAACAATAGTAATTTTTAAAATAGTGGCCAAGTGTGGTGGCTCACACCTATAACCCTAGCCCTTTGGGAGGCTAAGGCGGGTGGATCACCTGAGGTCAGGAGTTCATGACCAGCTTGGTCAACATGGTGAAACCACATCTCTACTAAAAATACAAAAATTATCTGGGCATGGTGGCCTATGCCTGTAGTCCCAGGTACTCAGGAGGCTGAACTTGGGAGGTGGAGGTTGCAGTGAGTCAAGATCAGACTACTGCACTCTACCTGGGTGACAGAGTGAGACTCTGTCTTAAAAAAAAAAAAAGCATATACTGTGTATCTTTTGATTACAAATCAGTATTTGTTTATTAATAAAATGGACAATGTAAAGAAAATGCAAAAAGAAAGTAAAAACGACTGGCTTTCCAGGAGTAACCATTCTTTTACGTTACATGGTACACATATCATCTTGTAATTCACTTTATCCATGTAAGAATAAGTCACGACTCTTTTCATATAGCAGTCAATTTTCTTTTACATTATCTTTTAATGGTATTTTAATATTCCTTCCTGTAGGTCTTCCAGATATCATTTAACCAATACTGCTATTGGACATTAAGCTTGCTTACAACTGTTATCCATAAACAGATATATGCATGCATACATAATGAATTTCTTAGCATAAGTTCCTAGGAAGATAATTGCTGGTCACAGGTCAAATGGTATACACATTTTTAAGGTTTTTAAAATGTATTGGCAAATTGCCCTCCAGGAAGACTGTTTTAATCTTTATTTACCCTGACCTACAAAGCATGAGAAGACCTATTTCTCCATACCCTCACCCAGATTTGGTATTCACAGTCTTTTTATTTTTGTCAATTTGAAAGTAGAAAATGATAATGTTTAATTGTTTCAGTTTCCATGTATTTGATTACTAGTAAGGATAAGCAAAACATCTTTTCACCATTTTCATTTCTTAGTCTGTAAATTAACTCTTTATGTCATTGTTTATTATATTGAATGCTTATTATGTACCAGACGATGGGCATTTTCTACTAAGTGTGGTCAGTTTTTTTCTTACTAATTTTTAGGAGCTCTTTATATAATAATTTTATCCCCTTGCTTATCATGTCATGAAGACTGTTTATCTTTTAACTTTAAACATTTTTTGCCTTATAGAAGCTTTAAATTTTTATGTGGTCAAGATTGTCAACCTTACGTCAACTTACATCAAGAAAGGTTTCCTCTATATTAGGAATAGAAGAACATAATTTTCCATTCCACTTCCTCATATTTTTCCATATGTTTTGTATTGTGGTAAAATGCATGTAATGTAAAATCTACCATCTTAACCATATTTAAGTGTACAAGCAGTGGTATTAGGTTCATTCATAATGTTGTGCAACCATCTTTATACTTCTTTCCATCTTGTAGAACCAAAACTCTACCCATTAAACAGTGATTCCCCATTCTTCTCTGACCCTAACTATTGGCAACTACTATTATACTTTGTGTCTCTATGATTTTGACTACTCTATGTACCTCATAGAAGTGGAATACTACAGTATTTGCCTTTTTTTTTATCACTGGCTTATTTCACTTAGCATAATTTTCTCAAGGTTCACATTCCCTCTTCATTTCTATAATTTTCCCATTTACATTTAAACTTTTCTATTTTCTTATTTATTTATTTTGAGTATGAGTCTCGCTCTGTCACCCAGGCTGGAGCACAGTGGCACAATCTCAGCTCACTGCAACCTTTGCCTCCTAGATTCAAGTGATTCCCATGCCTCAGCCTCCTGAGCAGTTAGGATTACAGCCATGTACCACCATGGCCGGCTAATTTTTATATTTTTGGTGGAGACAGGGTTTGACCATGTTGCCCAGGTTGGCCTCAAGTAATCCACCTGCCCCAGCCTCCCAAAGTGCTGGGATTACAGGCATGAGCCACTGTGCCCAGCCTAAACTTTTATTTTTTCTTATATTTACTTGATGTCTGACATAGATAAGGACTTAATTTGATGCTTTTTAAAAGTTTGGCCAAGTTTTTCAACATTATTTGTTGAGCACTCAATCCTTTTTCCAATGATTTAACATTTTCTGATTTTTTATGTTTATTAACCATTTTCATCATTTCCTCCTTAATAATGCCTATGCATGTCGTTTGTCTACTTTTCCATTGGTGCTTTCAACTCTTAGTGATTAGAAAGGACACTTTATATATGAAAGCTACAAATCCAGTTTTTCTTGTTCATGTTCAGATTTTTTCCCAGTTTGTCCTCTAAGAATTAATTTTCATAGCTTTTTGGCATATAAAGGCTTTTGATTTTCTTTAGTCATATTAATGTATTAATTTATGGTTTCTGAATTGCCTGCTGAGCTTGGGAAGGCCTTCTTCATTCCAAGGTCATATAAATTGTCACCTATATAGCTCTTTTGTTTTCTTCTTTTCTTCCACTTTCAACTATAATTTATCTATAATTCATTTTTGTATGCTATAGTAGGCAAAAATCTAATTTTATCTTTTCTTGAAAGAGTTACCCAATGGCTTTGCTATTATTTATTGAATAATCTTTTGCTTTTTTATTTGAAATGTCATCTTTATTGTATACTAAATTCTCACGTTTACCAGATCCTGCTTCTTGTCAATATCGTATCTCTGCCTTGTTTTTAATTCTTAGATTGCTACCCTATGAAACCCCAGTCCTGGACCAATTCAGTCCTCTGTTTTTCTCCTTCTCTTCTCTGGCTTTGAGAGTTGCTGGGGAAATTCATTTCTGCTGGTTGGTCCTGCTTCAAATTCATGGTCTTCAGCCTCCCTTGGGCCTTCAACTTGGCCGTGAAGCTTCCTCTCCAAATCTCCTGATAGTCATTTAAATTCTTCTTCTCCATCTCTTCATCTCCCCCATCACCCACAGATAACCTCAACTTCTTCTTGAGGAAAATAAAATAGAAATTCTATTGGCAGTTTCTCAACTTCCACCTGCCCGCCATCATGCTTCTCTCCTTGAAGAACAATAATCACCAGTGTTTACTGTTTACTCTGTGCTGGGCACTGTTTAAACCACTTTGTGTGGTTCACCCTCACCACAACCCTATAAAGTGGGCCTTGTGATTAACCTCAGATACCAGGAAAGGAAACTGAAGCCATGTTATGGAATTTGCCTAAGCTCTCACTGCTAATCATGCCTGAAAACTGAGATCTGAATCCTGGTGGTGCCTTGAGAGCCCACGCTCTTGACCATTCCTCTGTTCTTTCCAGTCTTGCTGTGTTTTAACAGAGTGGTTTTAGTGTCCATTCTCTGGCAAGGTAGTAAAATCATTCACTTTTTTACTTATTCAATTGTTCCACAAATATTTGAGCCTATTGCATGTGCCAAGAACTCTGATAGGGATAAAACAATGCAAAACCAACCATGGTCCCTGTCCTCCCACAGCTGATGACCTACTGGGGCTGACGGAAATTGACCAAAGAATCACACCGGCAAACACAAAACCACATCCCAAATAAATATTCTAAAGGAGAGGAATGTAGTTCTGTGGCATTGGTTATCCAGGGCTTGAGGAGGCTGGGTAAGGGTGTCAGGAGACAGCCTCCCTGAGAAAGTAACCAATGAGTTAATGAGCTGAGATCTAAGAATGAGCACGAGTTTATTAGGCAAAGGCATTGCTTGCCAGAGGGCTCCATGCATACTTAGTGAAGAGTTGAGAGGGTGGATAGGCAGGTGCTCATAGAGATAAGACCTCTCTGTGCTCCCCACCTAGGCTCATCCATAGCTGCCCTGGCTGTGAGCAGTGACCTTGGAGCTGAATGGTGTGCAAAGGAAAAAGGTGAGCTCTCTGTCTGGTAGTGCCAGGGGTAACTCAGCTCTTCTGCCCCATGACCTGCTCTGCCCATATATGATAGCAGAATAATAGCATTTGATCTCTGACTTTCTAAATGTTAACAGCTGTTGTTGGAAGAATTACTATGATTCTGTCAGTTCATAAGGCAACCTGCCTTTCATGTGTGTTTGGTGAGGGCCCTCCTTTCTCCTGCCTCATGTTTTCAGGTGCAGGGACTTGCCTTAGAGGGACACTTTCAGCCTTTAACCCTACCCACTACTCTATCCTTGAGGGTATAGTGAGTTACCTGATTGGAGGCTGACACACATTGGTCCACATTTCTCATTGGACATTGGGGAGGAACCAATCTATCAAAAGCTTGTCACCTGTCTTCTTCCTTCTCATCTAAGACAAGTATTAGATTGTCATCTGGATGAGGTGTTGGTTCCTAACCTGAACTTTTTCTGCATGGGTGGTCCCAAAGTCTGGCCAGGGGCCACATGGATGGGGTATGTATGGGGAGTGCTGTTAAGCCCTTCCGGCCATGAATCTAAAGACACATTCTCCAATTAGTTTGTCAGTAATGAAGCTGATGGATTAAATCTCTATCCACCTGTTTTATTTGTCTTATACATATAAGCTGGTGCTGTACTTGCAAGAGGAAAAAAGACTGTCATTTATGGATTCCCCCTAAAACCTGTGGGACACACACTTAAGGCTTTGGGTGCTAAATCAGTTTCTCTAACTCAAGTGCAGGTGGAGACATCTTGGAACATAAGGATCAATGCACATTTCTTTTCTCTGTCCCTTTGCTTGGAAGGCAATGGGGTAGAAAACGTGGAGACATGATATCTGAAGCAAATTTCCAGGGCACATACAATTTCAACATAGGGCAAACATACACTATCACCACAATAAGTTCTATCCTTTGGCCACGATTTTGGATCATCTGTGCCTCTGCAGCCCTCCCTCAGTGCAGGTACAAGGGAGTTGATACCTGAGGCAGATGTTTCAGAATTCACATTGGCCTCCTAGGGCCCAATCTCATTTTGGCTAAGGATGCAGCCTCTGCTGTACAGTGTATCCTCCCTGCCCAGTGGACGGCAGACATTGTATGGTGGCTCTCTGGAGGGACTGGAGGTGTAGAATCATTCTTCCCTGGCCAGAGACAGTCCTGCCTCAGCATTTGGCAGCAGAGCCCCGGAGTTCCTACAGCAGCAGAGCGGTGGCTGGCACTAAAGGCAGTCATTCCCCTGGCACAGCAGCTGCCATGGAGGGGAACAAGATATGGTCCCTGAATAGAGTCTTCTGAGAAGGGAATAGGCATAGGACCCCAGGCTTTTCAGGGACAAACTGCAGTTCCCTTCCATCAGAGTCACCAGGTCAGGGCAGAAGGACCTGCTGGCCAGGGGCTGTTAGAGACATTGGAAAGGGCTTTCTCACATTGTTGTCATTGGATCCTTTTGTAAGTCTGCATTTTGGTGATTTGTTATCCGTAGGAGTGAGTGTGAAGGGAGTTGAAGATGACTGACAGGTGTCAAGGCTGCATGCTTGGGAAAAACCATCCACGTGGAAGTAGATCCTTGGTGACCTTCGACACTTTGTGTTGGTATAGCTGGCAAGGACATACACACAACAACAACAGTAGTTGACATCTATGAGCCCTTCAAAGTGTGTTAAGCATCATATGAAGTCATTAGATTCCAGATACTTTGGCTGTTGAACAGGGGTGGAAGATGGGGATGAGGCTGAGGTTTGGCTGAAATGCACTTTCAGGAGGAATGATCTCAACCTCTGCGTAGGAGCAGCCTGTCACCACTCTGTATCTATATTCAGATGCCCACCAGTCTGAGGCTATATGAAGAAAGGGGATCTGGGGGCTGTCAGGGAGGGATGTGTGATTGGAGGCCACACAGGGGACAGTAAATGTCTTCTCTTGAAGTCTTCCAGCCCTGTACTCCACCATTCTTGATGATCTGAGCTTCTCCTCCATCTTTTATCTTCCCAGACAGAACCAAAGGACCTATGGGTTGTGGTCTAATACAGGCTTATCAGCCTTTTTTTTTTCTGGCTTCCTATAGACACACTCTCATTTCAGAGAAACCTCCTGGAGGGTCCAAAGACCCCCCCCCCTCAGGTCCCAGTGTGCAAGTATGGATTTAGGAAGTACAGATTTTGCTGAAGTTGTGTTGACACCTTCCCTACTGTTTCTGTTGAAGCCTTCTGTTAATCCCTGGATTCCCATAGGACCCCTTGAATTCTTTCTGGTAAGAAAAATTTCAGCCAGGCATGGTAGCTAATGCCTGTAATCCTAGCACTTTGGGAGGCTGAGGCAGGAGGATCACTTGAGGCCAGGAGTTCAAGACTGCCTGGACAATATAGTGAGATCTCATCTCTCTCTCCCTCTCTCTCTCTCTCTCGCTCTCAAAAAAAAAAAAAAAAAAAAAAAAGCTGGCCATAATGGTACATATCTTTAGTCCTAGCTACTTGGGATCCTGAGGAGGAAGGATTGTTTCAGCCCCAGAGGTCGATCTTGCAGTAAGCCATGATTGCACCACTTCACTCCAGCCTGGACAACAGAGCAAAACTCTGACTCAAAAAAGAGAGAGAGAGAGTGGGTTGGGCAGGGAGAAAACTTTCCATCTACCTCCATGCTCTGGAGGAGGTGTAGGGCCTGACACCAGCATTTTGGGAAAAAAAAAAAGACTTGGAACCAACCCAAATGGCCATGAAGGATTGACTGGATAGAAAAAAAATGTGGCACGTATACACCATGGAATACTATGTACCCATAAAAAAGGATGAGTTCATGTCCTTTGCAGGGACATGGATGAAACTGGAAGCCATCATTCTCAGCAGACTGACACAAGAACGGAAAACCAAACACCCCATGTTCTCACTCACAAGTGGATGTTGAATAATGAGAACACATGGACACAGGGAGGGGAACATCAAACACTAGGGTCTCTTTGTGGGTGAGGAGGCTAGGGGAGAGATAGCCGGGGGAGGAGATTGAGGAGGGCTAACATTAGGAGAAATATCTAATGTAGGTGATGGAGAGATGGATGCAGCAAGCCACCATGGCATGTTTATACCTATGTAACAATCATGCACAATCTGCACATGTACCCCAGAACTTAAAATATAATTTTAAAAAATCAAACTAATTTTTGAAATCTTCTATTCTCCATATAAGTCATATTGTGACCTTTCACTAAGTCAGTGGAGATAATGGCTTTTTTTATCTGTGACTTGGTTTTTCACCAAATCTTGATGACTTTTTCCACTTGGTAGATTATAGGTCTAGAAGCAGGGAGATAAGTACTTTTCCCCTTGAAGAGCAGACAGGTTTTAAAAGTAGTCTTTGATTATCCCATATACAAAAAGAGTCTGCACACATTCCTTTGAAAGAGCTCCATGGGGACAGAAACAGTATCTTTTTTTCTTGCAAGTATATCTCAGAACCTAGCAGAGGGCCTGGTGCTTAATAATTTGTCAGATGACCTCTGCAGCACTAAACGTAATCCCTTCCTCCACAGCCATCCTCATTGCTTTTTCTCTTTACTGAAAATCAGTGTGCCGGCTCTGCTGTGGGTCACACCTGCCTCTTCTCCAGGAATCTTATGGGCCTGTTCCACTGTGTATTTGGCCTGTGTATCCAGCCTCCACTTGTCTGCTGGTTTCTTTCCTTTAGCAATTAAGGATGCCTAAGTCTCTTATCTAAACATGTATACATATGTACCTTTTGAAACCCACATCCCCTCCTGCTACTACTACCCATCTCTGTTTTTTTTTTCTCAGCTAAACTCCTTGAGTCGTCTGCATTTGGATCTCTCAAATTCCTCACGTCAGTATCCTTAATCCACTGTTACCATGTAGCCTTTGGGCTTACGCCACTGTAGCTGCATGTGATACTCCTGACACTTCTAGGAACACTCCCTCTTCTCAGCTTCCTTCAAACTCTTTCCAGCTTTCCTCCTACCTCTCTGACCATTCTTCTGGATTCCTTTATGAACTTCTCTTCTGCTTATCTTTTAAATGTTGGTGATTTTCAGGTTCCATCCTAGATTCTCTTCTCACTGTATATACAGTAGTCCCCTCTTAACCACCAAGATGCATTCCAAGACCCCCAGTGGATGCCTGCAACCTCGGATAGTACCGAACTTTATGCACCCTGTTTTTCCTACATGTACATACCTATGATAAAGCTTAATTCAGAAATTAGGCACAGTAAGAGATTAATGACAGCATTAACTGATAATAAAATAGAACAATTAATACACTGTAATAAAAGTTATGTGAATATTTCTCTTACAGTACATTATGGTGTTGTATAATGAGTATCTGAAACCACAGAACATGAAACTTCACATGATCAAGGACTACTGTAAACTCTTTAAGTGATCTCAGCCACTCTCCTGAACATCAGACTTTATATCTGAGTACCTTACAAGGAAGGACCTCTAAAACTGAAATCTAGTGTTCCCCACCCCCTAAAACCCAGTCCTCTTCCCACGTTCCCTAGCTCAGTTACTTTTTCCTTTCCCTTGTCTCCCAGTGTACTAGATTATCATTCTTTCCCCACAACTGTCCCTTCTGTCTGTCCTGACACTTTATTTCAAGCTTTTTTTTTGTCCTGACTGCTGCAGTTATCAAATCTATCCTTCAAAAACCTACTACTAAAGTGATCTTTCTAATATTCAAACCTTCAGTGGCTCACCTTTGCCCTTGAGAGAGAATCTAAATCTAGCTTCCTGAGATAGAGCCCAGGTTTACCCCTTCAGCCTTATCTCTTGCAGTTTTTCCTTAAGCCCTCCCACAACTCTATAATCAGCTCCCTAAACCGCTCTGTTCTGTCACCTCTGTCACCTCCTGCTTCCATATCTGCCTCTATACCGAAGCCTCCTCCTCTTCACCTTCTCCTAGTTTGCTCTGTGTGACCTTCAGATCAGCTCTCAGACAGTATTTCCTCTGAGAAAGCATTCCCTGGCTCCCCTTTGACATGAAATTGGATGCATCTGTTGTTTCTTAGCACCCTATGCCTAGTCCCATTACTGTCACTTATTATAGTCTAAAGTGGGTATTTGTGTTAAGTCCCTTAAGGATTGTGTCTTACTGATTATCCTGCCTTTACTCCCCAGCACAGTGCCTGACACATAGTTACATAATAAATATTTGACGTATGAATAAACAAGCTTTCTCTAGAATTTGGTTTGCACTGTTAAGTGTGAATACTTGCAACATAAATTACAAGCTATTTACATTCTGGAAAAGCTCTGATACAGAGGAAAAACATTTCCTATTAATGTTTACAGAAATATCTCCTAATGAAACACAGTTGTTTCTGTTGTTGCAACAATTAATTTTTAATATATGCAACAAAACAAGGTGACTTTAACTTTTTTATCTTTTCAGTTAGGGTGTCAGGCTTTTAACAGTTCTATTTAGGAACATTCTGACAAAGTACAGGGCAAATACATTTATCTTTGGGTCAGACACCGTGGCTCACACCTGTAATCCCAGCACTTTGGGAGGCTGAGACAGACGACTGCTTGAGCCCAGAAGTTCGAGACTTGTCTAACTAAGCATGAGCAACATAGTGTGATCCTTTCTTTACAGAAAAAAAATGTTTTATGTTAGCTGCATGTTTTGGCACTTGCCTATAATTCCAGCTACTCAGGAGGCTGAGGTGGGAGGGTTGCCTGAGCACAGGTCAAGGCTGCAGTGAGCTGTGATCGCGCCATTGGGCTCTAGCCTGGGCAACAGAGTGAGACCTTGTCTCAAAAACAAAACAAAGCAGAAAAACCCTCTCGTCTTTATTTTGGTGAAGTGAACGATCTGACTCAGTTTTACCATGCTTTAAAGTATAGCAGGCACTACTTCAACCACTATTTATTAATTATAATGTACTTACTTGACATTCCTTAAAATATTATTCACTCCTTACTTCTATTTGCCTTTCTCCTGTCATACCTGACAGTGATAATATCATGCTTCCTATACCAAAGATAGAAAAATGGTGCTACGGATATTTTCTGCATTTAATATGCCGTTTCACAGTCCTTTATTTACCTTGGTCAGGGGGAAAATAACTTGCAGTTTTCATAGGAAAATAATCAAAATTAAAGGAAACAGTGTTTTATTTAATGTCTTAAAGAAATGAGTAAGAAACAATATAAAAATTTCAATATCAAAGTGGGTAGTACAGCTAGTGTTAATGAAGATAGGAGCAAATGCCGGTGAGTATTCACTTAAAAAATAAACAGGATTTAAAAAAATTACCTTTGAGAAAAATTAAATCCATTCTATAAGTCAGCTAATATTTTATAATCATGAATTTATATCATATAATACCTAATTATTGATTATACTGAATACAGTATATTTTATATGTTTTTACATTTTTATTTTATCATCCAGAGCCAATGATTTAGCATATATTGCAACATTATAGGATCCCAAGACCTTGAAACAAACCCTCAGATAATCAGGTAACCGACACTAACATGGAAACCACCAAGTTTTGGCCAGGCTACTAAAAAAGTCTCTAAAGAAAACAGAGGTATTCCAGCCCCAGTATTATGTGTCAATAGGCATACAAGATATCAGGTTAATTAGAAAGAATCTACATAACGCAACACCTAAACTGCACTACATCAGTGTGACACATCCTAGAATGAGAAAAAGGAAGCCAATGGTAGTCCCTTTTCACTGATAGTATAAAAAACTGAACCATCACTAATATGTCTAACTTTAACTTCCCTGAATTCTTTCAAACAAGTATCAGATGTAACATTTAAAAGGAAGCCCTAATATAACTCAAGTATGTAAAAGGTATAAAAAGTACAGCAATACTCCTTGTTCCTCTGTTGTATAGAAGAAACACAAAGTAAAAAGTATTCCAAATCTCTTGATATTTTTTATGAGCATAACTATTTTTAGTATATTTTGTACTAAACATTTATAGGGAGGTAAATGGCACTATTTTAAAAGAAAAAATGAAGTTGAATGCATGACATATGGGATGAGAAACCGAAAGACTTCTAGGCCCAGCCATCAGTTGTATCATTTCAATTGGGAAAGGAAATTGGGAATTGAATTGTTCGCTATATAGACGGTATAAAAGAGCAATTCTCAAACTTCTTGGTTGATGGACTCCAAAGAGCTTTTCTTCATGTGAGATAGATCTACTGACATTATTTGAAATTAAAACTGAAATAATTTTAGATGTTATTAATTTTGTTTGTTTTTTGAGATGGAGTCTCACTCTGTTGCCCTGGCCAGAGTGGAGTGGTGTGATCTCAGCTCACTCAAACCTCTGCCCTTGGGTTCAAGTGATTCTCCTGCCTCAGCCTCCTGAGTAGCTGGGATTATAGGTGCCTGCTACTGCACCCGGCTAATTTTTGTATTTTTTTTTTTTGGTAGGGACAGGGTTTCATCATGTTGTCCAGGCTGGTCTTGAACTCCTGACCTCCCACCTACCTTGGCCTCCCAAAGTGCTGGGATTGCAGAGACGAGGCACCACTCCTGGTCAATATTAATTGGTTTTTATGAGATAACTCATTATATTATCATAACCTATTTTCTTTAAAAAACAGTTCTTCATATTAAAATATTAAGAAAAAGGCATTGTTTTATGTTATTACAAATCTCTTTAATGCTTGGCATACTCGCAGATAGCATATTCCCTTATCTCCTTTTAAATTCAGACTTTTGTGGTATGTTGCCTTGGTTGAAACACATGAAGAAAATTCACCCTCACATAACTATGTAATAGAAAAGAGAGTGTTTAATATCCTATTCAGATACTTGATATATAAGAAAAAGTCATCAAGTGACAGTTTCTTAAGATTCATTGCAATGTGGATTTTGCAACTTTAATCAATGAGTTTTTCCTAGTTTGTTATGATATGCATGGTATTTGTTTATTAAAATGTTGTTTTAATTTCCAGATATTTCCTTCTGTTGTTGATTTCTAATTCTATTGCACTTAGAGAATATCATTTGTACAATTTCAATACTTATATATCTACCAAAGCTTGTTTTATGGTCTACCATAAAACCTAAGGCTTGTTTTATGTTCTCCAGGTCCCTCCTGGAGAACATTCCATGTGTGCTTGAGAAAAATATGTACTCTGCTAGAGTCGGATGCAGTGTTCTCTACATGTCTGTTAGATCTAGTTGGTTTACAGTGTTGTTCACATCTTCTCTTTTCCTGTTGATCTTCTATCTGGTTTTTCTATCCATTATTACAACTGGTATACTGAAGTTTTTAACTATTATTATTGAATTTCTGTTTCTCCCTCAAATTCTTAATGTACTTTGGGGCTCTGTTAGGTGCATATATGCTTATAATTTGTTCTGTCTTCTTGATGGATTGCTCCTCTTATACAATGTCCTTTATTGTGTCTAAAAACAATTTGTGTTTAAGTGTATTTTGTCTGATATCTATATAGCTTTTCCAGTTCTCATTTGGTTTCTTTTTCCATGGTATACCTTTCCATGCTTTTACTTCAGGCCTCTCTGTTGTCTATGAATTTAACGTATGTCTTCTGTAGATGGCACATAGTTGGTTATATTCTTCTGTCCATTCGGTTAATCTTTGCCTTTTTGATATGATCATTTAACTCATTTATAGTTAGTGAAATTAGTAATAAAATAGATTATGCCTGTCATTTTTTTGTTTCCTATATGTCATGTTTTCTTGGTTCCTCAATTCCACCATCACTGTATCCTTTAATGTTATATATTTTCTAGGATATTATTTTAATTATTTTGTTGTTTTTTTTCCCCTCCATTTTTAAAATTTTTTAAAATTTATTTTGAGATGGAGTCTCACTCTGTTGCCCAGGCTGGAGTGCAGTGGCATGATCTGGGCTGCAACCTCCACCTCCTGGGCTCAAGGGATTCTCCTGCTTCAGCCTCCCAAGTAGCTGGGACTACAGATATACACCACCACACTCAGCTAATTTTTGTATTTTTGGTAGAGACGGGGTTTTGCCATGTTTACCAAGCTGGTCTTGAACTCCTGAACTCAGGTGATCCTCCTACCTCAACCTCCCAAAATGCTGGGATTACAGGCTTGAGGCACTGTTCTCACTCTATTTTTAAAGTTATTTTGTCAGTAGTTGCTTTCAGGATCATAATTAACATAACTTAGAAATAATCTAGTTCATATTAATTCCAACTTAATTTCAGTAGCATATAAAAACTTTGATCTAACATATCTTAGTTTATTCACTCCTTGATTTGTACTATTATTGTCATACAAATTACATCATCAAGCAATATGAGACCAATAACATGGTTTTATAATTATTGTTTCAAACAATGGTCTTTTATATCAGGTAGGAGAAAAGAGCTACAAACAAAAAATGTATTTATACCATATTTACCTACAGTTTCTTTTATTTCTTTCCAACTTCATCTTCACAGAATACTTAGTTACTTTTACCAGTACTCTTTATTTGTGTGGATTCAGTTTACTATGAAGTGTCCTTTCAGATCGGCCAGAATTCCCTTTAATATTTCCTACAAATCAGGTGTTC
Source organism: Plecturocebus donacophilus (assembly GCA_004027715.1). Lineage (NCBI taxonomy): Eukaryota > Metazoa > Chordata > Mammalia > Primates > Pitheciidae > Plecturocebus > Plecturocebus donacophilus. The sequence continues at coordinate 16,918 of PVKP010015736.1, read as the reverse complement.
TGATAACAGGTTCTTTCTGGTTTTATCTGGTAATATGTTAATTTCCCCTTCGTTTTGCTGGATTTTAGAATTCTTGGCTGACAGTCTTTTTCTTTTAACCCTAAATTTATCAGCCTTATTGACTTGTAGCCTCGGGTTTCTGATGAGAATTGAACTGTTAATACTACTGAGGATACCTTGTCCATGACGAATTGCTTGTCTCTTGCTGTTCTCAATATTCACACTTTGGCTTTCAGAATGTTAATTATGGTGTGACAGGTAGGATTTGACTTTGATGTATCATGGTGTGGATCTCTTTGAGTTTACTTAGCATTCATTGAGCGTTTGGGGTGTACAGTTAATGTTGTTCATTAAATTTAGGTAGTTTCAGCTGTATTTCTACCTCTTCTCTTCTGGGACTCCCATTCTTTTTGGTATTCTTAATGGTGCTCTATATGTCTCTGAGGCTCTGCTCATTTTTTAAATTCCTTTTTTTTCTGTCCTTCAGACTAGATAATATGAGTTGACATATCTTTAATTTTGCTGATTATTTCTTCTGCCAGTTTAAATCTACTATTAAGCCTTGCTAGGTAATTTTTTATTTTGGTTATTGTATACTGTAGAATTTCAGTTTTGTGCTTTTTTGTGATTTATCTTTATTGATACTATGGTAAGACAGTGTTCTCATAATTTTCTTCAGTTATTTAGACATGATTTTCTTTCCTTGAATTCTCTGAATAATTTTTTTTTGTCACTCTTGCCCAGGCTAGAGTGCAGTGGTGCAATCATGGCTCATGATAGCCTCAACCTCCCAGGCTCAAGCAATCCTCCCACCTCAGCCTGCTGAGTAGCAGGGACCACAGACACTTGCCACCATGCCCAGGTAATGTTTTTAACTTTTCCTGGAGACGGGGTCTTCCCATATTTCCCAGACTGGTAAACATCTTTATTATAGCAGATTTAAAATCTTTGCCAAGTAAATCTAACATCTATGCTTCCTTGGAAGCAGTTTATACTGACTGGTTTTTTTTCCCCCAGTGTATAAGCCATACTGTTTCTTAGCATGTCCTAATTTTTTTTATTGAAAACTGGACATATTTAACTATATGTCAACTCCAGAAATCTTCCCAGATTTCTCCCATCCCCTGTGTTTGTGGTTGTTGCTTTTATTGCTGTTTGTTCAGTAACTTTCCCAGTATTAATACTGTAAAGTCTTCATTCTTTGTTGTATGTGGCCACTGAAGTTGCCACTCAGCTTAATGGCCAGCTGTGATGACCAGAGATTTCCTTAAATGAGAGGTTAGGCCCTTCTCCAGTCTTTCTGGGGCATGAACATAATGCTGTGTCTGTTCATGGACTTCTAGATTCCCAGAAATAGGTCAGAGCTTTTCAGAATCCCTATGAACATCTCATTTCCATTTTTTCTTTTAAGATTTGGTCAACTTCTCATTAACCCCAGCTGATAATCACTGCTTCGGGCAGCTGCAGCACTAAACAATTGCTGATGATTCTTTTCAAGAAACTTTACAGTGATGGAGCTTGTTCACACAGAGCAAACTCTCAGTCCATTAAAAAAAGACAAACCTTGAGAATAGGACTTTTTCAGGGAGCTGGTGGAAAGGTCATATTGTGACATTTCTCTGAGAATGGGCCTTTGGGGTGCTCTAAATCTGTTGTGCCCCTGCAATACCTGCTAGGCTCTTTATTTTCATAGCTACCTTAGTTGCAAAGATGTTGGTTTTCAAGCCTACTTCAGAGCTGGGGAGAGAGGCACGGAAATAGGACAATTTAAAACACAACAGAGGTAATTATTCTTACTGAAATTCAGCTATTTTTCTTAAATGAATGCTTCTAGGATCTTGCAAAGTTCAGAAAAAGTTGATTTCAACAACTTTCTGCCAGTATTCTCATTGCTTATTGCTGGAGCAGTTTTTGAGGTCCTCACTAACCATTCCAGAGGTGATTCTACACTACTCTGTTACACTAAAATGTATTGGTCTACCTTCCACTTTAGATGGATCTTTTACCCATGCATGGTTTTGTACTATCATACATTGGTAATTTGGGAAATTTCAGTTTACTGAATTATGCAGATCTTCCTAATGTTAACACATTTTATTGTACAATGGTTTTTAAATAACATGTGTTAATATCACCACTGATTGCATCAGAACAGTTCTTAAGTATTGGGAAGATGTCAGGCTCACAGTGGCAGGTACAAGTTTTCCAAAATTACAGCATTCACTTGAAAGCTTAAATTTTATCATTAGCAACAAACACTGTCATTTGTTTCTCTGAAAGTAACAGACTCACTTTGTCCATTTTCAAGAAAATGTTAGATACTCAATTCTGAATATCCATTGTTTGGTTTCACTGTTAATTACTCACATATTTGCTTTTCCTCTATTAGTATAAATGTTAGCACAGCGTAAAAGGTGAATGATGTCTTAGTAGTATTATGAAAATAGTTTTTAACTAATATGACCTTCTGAAGGCATTCTGGGACTCCCAGGGGGTCCTTGCAACAAGCTTTGAGAACCACTGTGTAGAGGAACTGTATCAGGATTTCTAGAACTTGTGTTAAAATATCAGAATGACTAGCCCATGATGATAGGTGAGCTTCAGCTTTAGGACTTGTATCAGACACATGTTTACCTGTTTTTTTAAATTGCATACATTTCAGGGAGAGAGCAATGCCTTTCCTTGCCAATCTGCAAAGTAAGAATGTAGATAGAGGCTGGTGGTTCACACCTGTAATCTCAGCACTTTGGGAGGCTAAGACGGGCAGATCACGAGGTCAGGAGATCAAGACCATCCTGGCTAACATGGTGAAACTCCAGTTCTACTAAAAATACAAAAAGTAGCCATGCATGGTGGCACACACATGTAGTCCCAGCTACTCAGGAGGCTGAGGCAGGAGCTCAGGAGGTAGAGGTTGCAGTGAGCCAAAATGTCGCCATTGCACTCCAGCCTGGCTGACAGAGAGAAACTCCATCTCAAAAAAACAAAAAGTTTGCTAATTCCCTCATGAAAGTAATGTGTAGTACAAAGCATAATATTAATTTTAACACATTAAGTATTTCTTAATGTTTATTTTGCATGTTTGTGTGATTTCTCCATGAATTATTTAATCAGTTAGTAATGTCTTATGATTAATTCCATGTTGTAGCAACCTATTTTCTTAGCTATTAAAAGCATGTGGACTTCTAAAGATCTCTAAGTATCAGTCAGACAGTTGTGATCCTCATTAAATTATATTACTGCTTACCATCCTGGAGAAAAATCATTTTTAGAGCATCAGTAGGCTAAATATCATTATCAACTTTTCTGTGCTTTACTGGGAAGATCAGTAGAATTTTGATGCTGTGAAAAATATTCAAAAGAATTTAAAGCATTTCTTAAACATTTTGTCATCTTTTCTTAGAATATCCATTGCAATCGATTCTTTCTTTATGTTCTATTTAATTAGCCTTGGTTTCTAAAGAGAAGGAGTATACCATTTTATTCAAGGTTTGAGGAATGTTCCGGAAATAGGAAACAAGTTAGAGATAGACCTCACCATTGTAACTGAGGCACTGTCAAGCCATCAGATTTTTCTTAAATGAAAAGTAATGTATTCCTTAAATATGCAGGAGTTTAAATGTGTTGGAACTATTCTATTGTAATTATTATGGATGGATTTTACTTAGTTGATATTTTAGTGGGAAAATGTAAGCCATGTCCAATCCCTCCCTGAAGGGAAAAAGCAATGCTATATTCCACAGAATATCTGATCTTAAAAATATCCATTTAAAATAATGAACTATATAAATGCAACTATTAAATCATTTAAAGTCTTAAGACTTTTTCACTAACCAGGTTTTCTTTTTGTTTGTTTATTATGAACACTAGCATCCTAGGAGACAACAGGTTTTTTTTTTGTTGTTGTTGTTGTTTTTTAATGTGCTATCTGTTTATGGAAGGGGTCTCTAGGTAACTGTCATCTGTGTAAGAATTTTTTCCTTTGAAAGAGATTTGCCTGAAACTTCAAATGAATTCACTTACTTTCCAAGCCTTAACTATTTTTTTTTCTGTTGCCAGGCCAACATGACAAAGCTTTTTGGAGTGAATCAATGTGGACCTTCTATCAAGTATACAACTGTAGATGACAATGGGTATCTGAAAAATGGATCAGGTAAGACTAGATACAATGGCCATAATGTATAAAAGCTTTGTCAGTCAATATTTTGGCAAGGTTAACTGGTGGAAAAAATATGTTTTCATACTACATAATAAAAATCTTCATTTTTCTTATACTCAGTCTTTCTATAGACTTACATTGATAGATTATAAAAGGTTCTCATGACAAAAAAAGTTAACATTCAATTCTTCATATATCCCTATTATGATGGAGCCAACTCATTGTCCTTATTTTTTAGTTGAAGTACCAGAGAGATTGGGTGAAATTACTTGTTATCAGAGAGTTAAGTAGCAAATTAGTTAATTAAGTTCGTCTTAGAAGAAGTAACAATAATTCAATTAATACTGTAATACAAACTACTAATTTGTATTAGTAGTTTAACTCTCTGACTTGTGGTCAGAGAGTTAAGTAGCAAATTAGTTAATTAAGTTCATCTTAGAAGAAGTAACAATTAATAATTCAATTAATACTATAATACAAACTACTGAATTTTTATATGTAGACTCAAAGCTAGAATATACAGAGAGGTTTTTTGATATAGTATTATAAAGAAAAAATCTGGTTATACATTTAAATCAATAAAAAAAGAAAATGCAATTAAGACAAAAAAGAATAAGATTGAGCAGAGAATATCTGCTTTTAACAGATGGCTGACTGACTGAGGTTAGATCCAAATTACAGTAAATACAACTGTGATAATTTCAGTTATCAAAATAAGAAAAGGAATCTTAATATGCCTTTTAAAAGATGCCTAGAGTTTTAACTATGAAGAAGTATAAGCAGAGTTGCTGTCACTCCTCTACTTTTTTGGCGAAAAAAAAAAAAATGTAACTCATTATATGGCCATTGCCATGTTATGTAATGGCCTAACCTAAATCAAATATACCAGAGTGAGTTTACTTTTTTAGCTAGTTGCACACACTTAAGAGTCTCAATTGTACTGCTGCTTCAGCACAGAAGCATTCAAGAAATAAAATTAAGAAGAAAAATTCAAGGAGAAATTGACAAACACAACTATAATATACCACAATCTGTCACAGCAGTTCAAGATAAATAAGGATATAGATAATTTGAACAAATTATTTCTTTGTTCTTAATTCATGTACATATTAAACGTTTACAAAAAAGGCTCTGGGAATACCTGGTTTTATCAGTTAATTCTTTAAGACTTTTAAGATGCAGATGATTTCAGTGCTGGGTAAGTTGTTCCAGAATACAGGCAAATCAGATGAAGTTACTTACTGCATTTCATGAACCTAATATAACTCGGACACAGACAGCATACTCAAAACCAAAAACTAAGTTTACTGGTAGAGTATCAGTGAAAATCCTATCTAAAAACTAACAAATTTATATTTTTAAAGAATTGTGTACTTAATCAAGTAGTTGATTATCTAAGGCATACACTGGTGATTTAAAATGAGAAAATCTCTTAATTGTTATAGCAGTACATCCATTTTTAAATTACTTTCTTTTATTCTTCATATAATGATATATTTTGTACATCTTTCCATGTCTGTTTATACAGATAATCCTGATTTCTTTGGGGGCTATTTTGTACAGATGCAATAACTACTCTAGCCAATCCTCCATTTTTTGTTTTACTATAAAACAATACAACAGTAAACATCTATTTGCATAACTGAATAATTCAGGTCAGGTGCTCACACCTGTAATCCCACCACTTTGGGAGGTCAAGGCGGGTGGTTCACTTGAGGACAGGAGTTCAAGACCAGCCTGGACAACATGATGAAGCCCCATTTCTACTAGAAATACAAAATCTGGGTGTGGTGGTGGGCACCTATAATTCCAGTACTTGGGAGGCTGAGGCAGGAGAGTTGCTTAGACCTGGGAGGTAGAGGTTGCAGTAAGCCAAGACTGCACCACTGCACTCCAGCCTTGGTGATAGAATAAGACTCTGTCTCAGAAAAAACAAACAAACAAAAGACGAATTCTCACTTCATAGGAAAAAATCTAGAAGGATATATATTAAATTAACCTTTATCTTGAGAAACAGAATTTCAAGAGATTCAGTTTCTACTTTGTACGTTTATGTAACTGTTGACTAGTTTTCAGTTCTTTTCAATTTTTTTAAAAAAGATAAAGTTGGGCTGGGCACAGTGGCTCACACCTGTAATCCCAGCACTTTGGGAGGCCAAGGTGGGTTGATCACCTGAGGTTAGGAGTTTGAGATCAGCCTGGCCAACATGGTGAAACCCCGTCTTGATTTAAAAAAAAAAAATCAGCTGAGTAAGGTGGTGCATGCCTGTAGTGCCAACTACTCAGGAAGCTGAAGCAGGAGACTCACTTGAACCTGGGAGGCAGAGTTGCAGTGAGCTAAGATCATGCCATTGCACTCCAGCCTAGGTGACAAAAGGGAAACTCCATCTCAAAAAAAAGTATTGTGATTGTTGAGTCATTCAACAAAATTTTCACTGAACTTACACTGCAAACTAGGCATTGGCACTTAGTGTTGAACTCTATTCAGTAATATTCACTACCCATTACTATCGCTTTAAGTGAATGGAACAATATTTACTTAGCATGATTTTTAAAAAATCTACCCCAAACAGTAAATTGGATTTATTCTTATTATTTCTAATATTTACCTGCCTCTAGATTGGAGTAGAAATTGGCAGGAAATTTATAGGCATAAAAGGAAATGAAAGAATATCTAAGGTAAAAATAAATGCTGTTCAGTGCATAGATCAAATGAATGCATCAATTTTCATGGCAGAATACCATAAACAAAAGTAAAAAGCACTCACAAAGTTGAAAAAAATCTAAATGTCTACAAATAGAGAAATGATAAATTATCCTACTTTATAATATTCTCCAGCCAACAAAGTATTTTAAGATAACTTTTGATGTTTATAATAGTTAGAGGAAGACATATCTGTGTGTAAAATCCAAATTGTAAGTGTTCTATTTTAAGCATGTGTGTGTGTGAATAGGAAAAATATATAGATGAAATGACGTATAAAATGTTACCACAATTATCTCTTGGTCGTGTGAATGCAAATTGTATGTGTGTGATTTTTAAGTATCTGTGTGTAGGACAAATATATAAACAAAATAACATGGTATCATGATTATCTCTTGGTTTTGGGATTTTATATATTTGTTTGCATTTTTTTACTAACTGCATATTGCTTTTTAATCTAAGGAAAAGCTTTTAAAATTATTCAAACATATTCTATATTTCATGCATAAAAGTGTATCTTCTAAGCAAGGAAGTAGCACTTAATTTAATTGACTAAGGGAATACCATCATGAAACCCTGACACACATTTTAAAGGCTGAAAATTCTCAGTTTAAATTTTGAGCACATTGAACTCCAAAGAAACCATATCTTCCATCACATCCTATATCTTCCATCCCATCCTATGCCATCAGCAGAGAATGTTCCACTGTAGGAAGAGAATGACTACATTTATGTATTTCGGAAACTGCAGCCTTGGTTTTCTCATAGAACAGCTAAGAGTCTCTCACTACTCACTACCCATTAGCAGATCATGAAATTAATATAGTGGCTTTTAGAGTGTTTTACTTAATAGAATAAAAGAGAACAATAGAAATATACTGATCAGACTACATCACAAATAGTATTGTTTCATGAAATTTTTATTTTAGTTGTGCATGTGTGAGTGTGTCTTTTCACACTGGGTAATAACATATGATGTAGTTTTTATTGTGGGTTATGGTCAGAGAAGTTTGAAAACCACTGCCAGAGAGAGAGAACAACAACATATATCAGTATTATTCACTAAAGGCCTGGCCTAACTGTCCTATTGCTTTCAGATGAATTACCGTTCTTACCCATTACTATGCAGTAACAGCCAAACATTATTATAGAGTTACATTATGGAGGAGTCATTAATTTTCTAAATAAACAATAGTTCCTGTAACATTACAAAAATAAAAATAAAGTACATTTATTATAAACTTTTTAGGAGCTTAAACTCCTGTGGTTTTGAATCTAGGGTTTTGTTTACTACACCTGTGAATTAGCCAGAGATCTGCAATGGGCATCCAAATTCCCTACATGGTATCTGTTAAGAACTTAGCAGAATGGAGTACATTGGCAAAATCTTGTAGACTAGTGAGTTGTTGGTCCTTTATGAATAATAATATTGTTAGACCAAGAATTGCTTTTCTATCCCATAAATTACTTATTTGGCTCTACTGTTTAAATCCAGAGCAAAAACATTTTACTTTTTACTCTGTGGCTACTGTTTGTTAATATATCTGAGAAAAACATAAGTAATCTTGGCCTTCTGTGTACCCATGGTGTGATGTAGGGAAAAAATGTCTTCTATGGTACACACTCATTCAACACAGAACACAGCTGTGATCAGATGTTTAGGGTTTTATCCACAACAACCTGTTCTCCAAAACAAGCTAGGTATCTCATAACTGACACTATCTGGAGGCAGACTCATATCCCACAGTTACAGGCTCAGTCTCAAGATTTTCTCCACTTTGGATGCCAATCACAAGTCCAGGAATCCAGTATTTCTGATGGAGGGTCTATACATTGGCATTTCCTATGACTCTCTCAAGTTCAGTCATTTGCTGGAATGGCTCACAAAACTCAGGGAAACACTGACTTACCTGTACTGGCTTATTATAAAGGATATTATGAGGGATACAGATGAACGGCTATATGAAAAGATACAGGAACAAAAATTGGAAGGGTCCTGAGTGCATGCCTTGTGAAACTTGGGGTGTACCACACTCCCAGCACATGGATGTGTTCAATAACTTTGAAGTGCTCCAAACCCTATCCCTTTGGGATTTATAGAGGTGTCATTCTGTAGGCATTATTGATTAAATTACTGGCCATTAGTAATCAGCTCAATCTTCAGCCACTCTTCCCTCCCTTGTCATAGCCATTCTAAGTGTGCATCAAACAACAGAGCTACAAAATGTAAGAAGCAAAAAATGAACTGAAAGGAGAATGGATGAATTTATAGTTGGAGATTTATAGTTGGAGACCTCAGCGTCTCTCTCTCAAGATTTGGCAAAACAGTTAGAAAATCAGCAATGATGTAGAACTCAACAATATCATCAACAAACAGGACCTAGTAGACATTTATAGGATAGCCTGCCCAACAGCAGCAATGCATATTTTTCAAATACCCCTGGAACATTCACTAAAATGGACTGTGTTCTGGGAAATAAATTTTTTTTTAATTTAAAAACCTCAAAAAATATAAACAAATGAAATCATATATTCTCCAACCACAATGAAATTAAAATAGAAATCAACAACAGAAAGATAGTAAAATCTCTAAACACTTGAAATTTAAACATCATATTTCTAAATAATCCAGGAGTCAAAGAGAAATTTTCAAGGGAAATTTTAAAAATACATTGAGCTGAATTAAAAGAAAAATACAGCATATCAAAAACTAGGGGATACAGCCATAGCAGTGCTGGGAGGAATACTATAACAAGGCATGTGTATAATAGAAAAGAGTAAGTCTGAAATTAATAATGTAAGTTCAACAACAATGTAAGCCCACTTCAAAAACCTATAAATGAAAAAGGAAATGTAAAGTAAATAAGAGGAAGGAAATAATTAAGAGCAGAAGTTATTCAAATTTAAAACAGAAAAACAAAAGATAAAATCAGTTAAACAAGAAATAATAAAATTGACAAATCTGTAGTAGTACTGACAAAGAAAAAAAAAAGAAGAGATGTAAATTGCCAATATCAGGAATGAATCAGATGAATCACTGTGGATCCTGAAGATATCAAAAGAACAATGAGGGAATAATATGCACATACATTGGACATCTTAGAAGAAATAGAGAGTTGCTCAGAAACCACAAACGATCACAGATAATCCAGTATGAAATATGTCATTTGAATAATCTTAAAATTACTTAGGAAATTGGATTCACCATTTTAAAACTTCCAGAAAGGAAATACGTAGGCCCAAGAAGTGAGAATTATAACACACATTTAAAATACAGTTAACTGGTCGAGTGTGGTGGCTCATGCCTGTGATCCCAGCACTTTGGAAGGCCAAGGCGGGAGGATCCCTTGACTTCAGGAGTTCGAGAACAGCCTAGGCAACATAGTGAGACCCTGTCTCTACAAAAAAAAAAAATTAAGCCAGATGTGCCCATAGTCCCAGTAATTCAGGAGGCTGAAGTGGGAGGGTCACTTGAGCCCTGGAGGTTGAGGTTACAGTGACCCATGATTGCACTGCTGCACTCCCGCCTTGGTGACACAGCAAGACCCATCTCAAAAAAAAAAAAAAAATAGAGTTAACTTCATATTCTGTACAATTTCTTTCAGAAAAAAAGAAACATTTTCTAGTTTGTAGGTTTACCCTGATACCAAACCAGACAAAGATGGTACAAAATCCCTGTAGACAGAAATTCCTCCTGACTATAAATACAAATATCATGAAAACCTATTAGTGGGCCAAATGTGGTAGCTCATGCCTGCAGTCCCAGCACTTTGGGAGGCCAAAACGGGAGGATCACTTGAGCCTAGGAATTTGAGACTAGCCTGGGATACATAGTAAGACTGCTTTGAGAAAAAAAAGAAGAAAGAGAGAGAGAGAGAAAGGAAAGGAAGAAAAAAGGGAAGGGGAGGGAGGGAGGAAGGAAGGGAGGGATGAGAGGGGAGGGGAGATGGGATGAGACGAGAGACAAGACGAAAGACAAAAGACAAGACATAATGAAAGACAAGACAAAAGAAAAGACAAGAAAGACAAGATGAAAGACAAGACAAAAGAAAGACAAGATGAAAGACAAGAAATGACACAAGACAAGACAGAGACAAGACGACACATACAGCATTATACAAAAAGAATTATGCACCATGACCAAGTAGGGGTTATGCCAGGGACAGAATGCCAGTTCAAGATTCAAAAATCTATCACTGTAGTATACCACACTGACAGAGTAAAGAAGAAAACAAATCACATGGTCATATCAACTGATACCAAATGAGCACTAAAGTTTAAATTATTCATGATAAAAACTGCCATCAAAATAGGAATAGAGAATAGCTTCCTGCATTTGATAAAGCATGTTTATAAGAAACCTACAGCTGAATTTATGGTTCATGATAAAAGACTGAATGGTCCGCCTCGAAGATTAGGAACTAAGCAAGGATATCTCCTCTCACCACTCTAATTGTAAATTCACTGCAATAAGGCAAGAAAAGAAAACAAAAATCATCCAAGTTGGAAAGGAAGAAGTAAAACTGTACAGTTTCCAGATGACATAATTGTATACATAGACAATTTCCAGGAATAATAAGCACACACTCAGCAAAAAGTACTGCAACCAAAAGTGTGTTCAACAAGACTGTAGGGTACAAGAACACAAAAATCAGTTGCATGTCTGCACATTATCAATGGATACGTGGACACCAAAATTAAAAATACATTTCTATTCACAATCACTCAAAAAATGTGAAATACTTATGTATAAATTTAGCAAAACATATACAGGACATATATGTTGAAAATTACAGAATGCCAGTGAGAGAAATCAGTGATCTAAATAAATGAAAAGATATGTGAGGTTTATAGATTGGGCAATTTAACAGAGAGAGAGATATCAGTTTTTCATAAATTGCCTTGCAGGTTTAACACAATTCCACATCCCTGGAAGAATATTTTGTAGATACAGACAATTTCATTAAAAAATATATGTGGAAAGGCCCAGGAGCTATTAAGTTGCTGAAAAAGTAATTGCACTTTTTGTCATTTTTTTAACGGCAAAACCACAATTACTTTTGCACCAACCTAATAAAACTTAAACCATCAGAAAAAGAAGAATAAAATAGATGGAATTTGTCTATGTAATTTAAAGTCTTATTTTATAGCTACAGTAATCAAGACTGGTATTGGCAGAAGTACAGACACATTGATTATGGAATGGAAGACAGAACCCAGAAATAAGCCCACAGAAACATGCCCACCTGATTTTTGACAAAGGTGCAAAAAGCAATAAAGGAAAGATAGATTTTTCACAACTTTAGAAAAATTAATTCAAAATGGATCATGGACATAAATGTAAAATATGAAGCTATAGATCTTCTAACAAGATTCATGAGGATATTTTCTAGATCTAAGGCTTGGGAAAGAGTCCTTAGACCTTACACCAAAAGCAAGATCCATTAAAAAAAATACAAGACTTCATCAAAACGTAAACACTTTTGCTCTGTGAAAGACCCTGTTAAGAGCATGAAAAGACAATCTACAGACAGAGAAAAATATTTGCAAATCACATATCTGAAAAAAGGATCAGTATCTATAATATATAAAGAACTCTTAGAAACTTTCAAAACATGTACAATAGACATGAAGAGACATTTTACTAAAAAAGACACATAGGTGGCAATTAGCACATGAAAAGATGTTAACAATATTTAATTAGGGAAATGCACAATTAAAACCAGAGTGAGATATACTACATATGTATCAGAATGGCAAAAAAAAATAAAGTCACAACACCAAGTGCTAATGAGGATGCAGAGACAGTGGATCACTTCTATATTGCTTATGTGAATGTGAAATATTTTAGTCACTCTGGAAAATGTTGGTAGCTTCTATAAAACTAGACATGCAATAACCATATGACTCAGCAATTGCAATTTCAGGCATTCATCCCAGAGAGATGAAAAGTTCTATGTTCACTCAAAAATCTACATGCAAATGTTTACACTAACTAGCTCCAAACTAGAAGTAACCCAGGCATTCTCCTGTGGCTTGTTAAAGTCTTCGTTGCATCCAGGGATTTGACTTCTTCCTGGTTTAGACTTGGAAGGGTGTATGTGTCCAGAAATTTATCCATTACATCTACATTTTTTAGTTTATTTACATAGAGGTTTTTATAGTATTTTCTGATGATAGTTTATATTTCTGTAGAATCAATGGTGATATCCCCTTAATCATTTTTTATTTTGTCTATCTGATTCTTCTCTCTCATTTTCTTTATTAGTCTCTGTAGCAGTCTTTCTATTTTGTTGATATTATCAAAAAACCAGCTCCTCGATTCACTGATTTTTTAAGGGTTTTTTGTGTCTTTATCTCCTTCAGTTCTGCTCTGATCTTAGTTATTTCTTGTCTTCTCCTACCTTTTGACTTTGTTTGCTCTTGCTTCTCTAGTTTTTTTAATTGTGATGTTAAGGTGTCAATTTTAGATCTTTCCTGCTTTCCCTTGTGGGCAATTAGTGCTATAAATATCCCTCTAAACACTGCTTGAGGCGGTAATTAATAGCTTACCAAACAAAAAGCCCTGGAACATAACGGCTTCACAGTCAAATTCTCCCAGAGATACCAAGAGGAACTAGTACCTTTCCTTCTGAAAATATTCCAAACAATAGAAAAAGAGGGATACCTCCCTAACTCATTTTATGAGGCCAGCATCATCCTGATACCAAAACCTGGCAGAGACACAACAAAAATGCAAAATTTCAGGTCAATATCCCTGATGAACATCGAAGCAAAAATCCTCAATAAAATACTGGCAAACTGAATCCAGCAGCACACCAAAAAGTTTATCCACCATGATCGAGTCAGCTTCATCTCTGGAATGCAAGGCTGGTTCAACATATGCAAATTAATAAACATAATCCATCACATAAACAGAACCAATGGCATAAACGACATATCTCAATAGATGCTGAAAAGGCCTTCGACAAAATTCAACACCTCTTCATGCTAAAAACTCTCAATAAACTAGGTATTGATGGAACATATCTCAAAATAATAAGAGCTATTTATGACAAACCCACAGCAAATATCACACTGAATGGGCAAAAACTGGAAGCGTTCCCTTTGAAACCCAGCACAAGGATGCCTGCTCTCACCACTCCTATTCAACAAAGCATTGAAAGTTCTGACCAGGGCAATCAGGCAAGAGAAAGAAATAAAGCATATTCAAATAAGAAGAGAGGAAGCAAAATTGTTTGCAGATAACTTGATTGTATATTTAGAAAACCCCATTGTCTCAGCCCAAAATCTTCTTAAGCTGATAAGTAATTAGAGCAAAGTCTCAGGATACAAAAATCAATGTGGAAAAATCACAAGCATTCCTATACACCAATAATAGACAAACAGAGAGCCAAATTATGAGTGAAGTCCCATTCACAGTCACTACAAAGAGAATAAAATACCTAGGAATAGAACTTACAAGGGATGCAGAGGACCTATTCAAGGAGAACTACAAACCACTGCTCAAGGAAATATGAGAGGACACAAACAAATGGAAAAACATTCCATGCTCATGGATAGGAAGAGTAAATATTGTGAAAATGGCCATACTGCCCAAAGTAATTTAGAGATTCAGTGCTAACCCTATCAAGCTACCATTGACTTTCTTCACAGAATTGGAAAAAAACTACTTTAAAGTTCCTATGAAACCAAGAAAGAACCCATGTAGCCCAGGCAATCCTAAACAAAAGAACAAAGCTGGAGGCATTATGCTTCCTGACTTCAAACCATACTACAAGGCTATAGTAACCAAAACAGCATGGTACTGGTACAAAAACAGCTATGGTACCAGTGGAACATATGGTACCAATGGAACAGAACAGAGGCCTCCGAAATAATACCACACGTCTACAACCATGTAATCTTTGACAGACCTGACAAAAACAAGCAATGGGAAAAAGATTCCTGATTTAATAAATGGTGCTGGGAAAACTGGCTAGCCATATGCAGAAAACTGAACCTGGACCCCTGCCTTACACCTTACACAAAACTTAAGATGGATTAAAGACTTAAACATAAGTCCTAAAATCATAAACACCCTAGATGGAAACCTAGCCAATATCGTTCAAGACACAGGCATAGGCAAAGACTGCATGACTAAAACACTAAAAGCAATGATAACAAAAGCAAAATTCACAAATGGGATCTAATTAAACTAAAGAGCTTCTGCACAGCAAAATAAACTATCATCAGAGAGAACAGGCAACCAACAGAATGGGAGAAAATTTTTGTAATCTACGCATCTAACAAAGGGCTAATACCCAGAATCTACAGAGAACTTAAACAAATTTACAAGAAAAAAACAACCCCATCAAAAAGTGGGCAAAAAATATGAACAGACACTTCTCAAAAGAAGACATTTATGTGGCCAAAAAAACATGAAAAAATGCTCATCACTGGTCATTAGAGATATGCAAATAAAAACCACATTGAGATATCATGTCATGCCAGTTAGAATGGCAGTCATTAAAAAGTCAGAAAACAACACATGCTGGAGACAATGTGGAGGATTAGGAATGCTTTTACACTGTTGGTGGGAGTGTAAATTAGTTCAACCATTGTGGAAGACACTGGCAATTCCTCAAGGATCTATAAACAGAAATACCAGTAGACCCAGCAATCCCATGACTGAGTATATATCCAAAGGATTATAAATCATTTTGTAAAGACACATGCACCCATATGTTTATTGTGGCATTGTTCACAATTGCAAAGACTTGGAACCCACCCAAATGCCTATCAATGATAGACCGAATAAAGGCAATGTGGTATATGTACACCATGGAATACTATGCAGCTATAAAAATGGATGAGGTCATGTCCTTTGTAGGGGATAGACTGAATAAAGACAATGTGGTATATGTACATCATGGAATACTATGCAGCTGTAAAAATGGATGAGGTCATATCTTTTGCAGGGACATGGATGAAGCTGGAAAACATCATTCTCAGCAAACTGACACAAGAACAGAAAACCAAACACTGCATATTCTCACTCATAAGTGGGAGTTGAACAATGAGAACACGTGTACACAGGAAGGGGAACATCACACACTGGGGCCTCAGGGGGCAGGGGGCTGGGGGGGATCTGGGAGAAAGGCCTAATGTAGATGTTGGGTTGATGGGTGCAGCAAACCACCATAGCACATGTATACCTATGTGACAGACCTGCATGTTCTACACCTGTATGCTGGAATGTAAAGTATAATTTTAAAAAATCTTCAGTACATCCATACTATGAAACACTACTCAGCAATGAAAAGGAAAAACTGTTGTTCACAGAACAACCCAGATGAATCTCCAGAGGATTATACTGAGAAAAAGTGTATCCCAGAAGTTTGTATACTATATGATTCTATTTATATAACATTTCTGAAGTGAAAAAAATTATAGAAACAAGGAATGAATTAGTATTAGGGATTAAGGAGTAGGTGTGGGTGGCAGGGAAGTTGTGGCTATGAAAAGACAATATATAAGGGATCCTTGTGGTGGAAATGTTCAGGGCTTCACTGTTTCAGAAAATCAATATTTTACTAGCTTTGATATTATGCTGTCATTTTGTAAGATGTTACCATAGGTGAAAACTGAATAAAGGGTACATGGGATCTTTGTATTATTTCTATGTCTTCATGTAAATCTAAAATTATCTCAAAAAGTTTAATTTAAAAAATCACTCTTAAGATCTATGGTGGTAAAAATAGTATCTGTAACCATTTGCAGCCTAAAATACCATTGTAGATTTTGTATCAGATTCCATAGAGTGACAATATGTTATGCTTCTTTGCTTTTATTGGAATTATATCAATATTATGGCAATATTGGCTGTAATGAATAATAGTTCTGATTAGATAGATAATATTAAATGAATACTTGGGATACAATTTCACTGTTACAGCTGATGAATTAAAATAGTAAACATTTTAATAACTATAGTTTGATAGACAAAATATATTCCAATTTCAAGTTTATAAAAGAAATAGTAAAAGAGTTTCAATGATAAAACAGGTGGGAAC